>PVIH01004664.1:0-17092 GCA_004025045.1 Sigmodon hispidus | reverse complement strand
GATAGGAAGTGTGGGCAGGGCTACCAGACTAAGAAAACTCTGGGAACAGGAAGAGCAAAGCAGAGATGCCAGAGAGACCAGCAGATGCAAAGGACAACTATGCTGCTCTGAGAAAAGGTACCGAGCCCCACGGCTGAACAAGATAAGAATCATGGATTACTTTAAGAGTAAAGAGTTAGAAAGTTATTTATCTGGACTTAGGCCAATCAGTGCAAAATTAATAAAAGCCTTAGTGTGATTATTTGGTGCTAAGTGCAGTGGGGCAGTGGGTGGGTCTGAATTTCAGGGCTAGACCCAAAAGTCCAGGCCAGAAACCTCATGCAACAAACAAGTACTATATTTATTTAATGTCATTAATATACCAAGCTTATGCTGTCAATAAGAGATAAACAATAAGCAAAAAAGTTTTCCCTTTTCTCTTGAATAGTAATTTTATATACTTTGAGAGAGTCTTATAGAGAACAATCCTGAGTATTTTTTTAACCAAAAACAAAGCTGTTTTTTAATATATTTTAAATAACTTCAACAATAAAATGCCATACAAATAAAATTACTATTTAATCTTAAAATAACTTGCTTAATATTCTTATTAGTTTCATGAGGATGTTTTATTCCTAATGAAAAGTTCAGAAAAAAATTATGATAAAATTTTTTCTAAAGCTTAATTTTTCTCCTCTGGAAAATGTTTTTTAGTTTCTATTAAGGTTAAGAAGACAACAGGGTTTCGAACTGAATATATCCAAGGAAGCTTTGTCATTTAAAAGTTTCAAAGATTTCTGACCCTTAGTTATATTTATCAGAAAATGCAAATGGTAGAAACCTCTATAGCTGGTTAAGAGAATTATGTGGACCTTCATATAAAAATTCTTCTGCAGAGCCAATAACAAGAAATTTGGTAAATAGTTATTGTCATTACTTATGGCACGATAGATCCTTAGTCACATATTATATACTCTGTCAATGATCCCTAGGTGACATTTTTGCTGCAGTCAATGACTGTTCTAAAGATTGTCCTGTCTTCATCATTTTTAGCCCCTACCATAATCACTTGTATTCTTTACTTCTTTTGTTCTTATATTGTATTTTGGCATTATTTATTTATTTATTTATTTATTTATTTATTTATTTTTGTCCATTCCCTACTACAACGTACATATTTGTGTTTGGCCAATCCCTTCAATTGTTTTCTAAAATAGTAAATACTGTAACAAAGATTTAAAATAAATATTCCTAACCAATAGATCTTGCCAGTACCTGAGATTAGGGTCTGTAGTGATTGCATTTCTCTATTTAGCTGTTTCCCCAAATATTCAGTATCTATAGTTTCACAATAAACACTATACCACTATATAATGTTTGTGATATATCTTAAGTGGTATGTCATAAATGTGAGTTTTAATCATTTTTCTACTATAAACAGTATATAACTATTCCTTGATACCACAAAGAATTTATAAGAGATTCTAGGAACATTGTTTTCAGCTATAGTTCTACAGTCAAAGGTAAATCCTTTAATAATATTATAATCAGGAAGGACATACTGACGTCAAAACTCCCACAAATTTATGATCTAGGTCTATCTCTGTAAGTAAATAGATGAATTTTAGGGAGTTTCCTCTACATTAATCTAGTCAACTGACATGTTAGGTAATGGAGCCAAATCTAATAGAAATTAAGACATTCTACTCCACAGATTCACTGTGGGGGTTAGTTGGATATAACTACTTCTCCTCTTCCTCCTCCTTCTCCTCCTCTTCCTCCTCCTTTCCCCCCTCTCTTTCTCTCTGTTTGTGCCTGTATGTCTCTGTCTCTTTCTTCCTCCCTATCTTGTTCCCCATCTTAGTTAAGATATCTATTGCTATAAAGAGACAAAAAGACCATGGCAACTCCTATAAAGGAAAATATCTAATTGGTGTGGTGTTGCTTGATCCCTGACAGTTTTCCTTTGGGGAGAGGGTGAGTAGCTTTAGAGCAAAATGACAAAGATTCTGAAGTCAGGTTGAAACAAGCAAGTTCAATTTATTTGAGGAAGAGGCAAGGATTATATACTTTCCACCTAGCCAGGGGAAGGGCTGTGCTTTGCTGGCATCTACTGTGCAGTGTGGTCATCTCTCCCTGGTCCAGGTCATCTGGCACCAGGACTCTGCTTCTGTTGCCAAGGCCCTCAGGCAGACACCAGGCTAGCTTATAAGGAGGTGACCATTTATGAGAGGCCTTCATGGCTTATGAGGAAGTGCCATGAGCACGTGTTTTACAGAAATATTCACTTGCAATATATCATATAAAGGATAATCTACCTATATCTGTTCTATCTACTCTCCTTTCTCTTCATTAAAAGAGATTCCTGAATTGATATTAATGTTCTACCCTCAACCCAAATTTAACTTATAACCACCCTATCAGAATGATAATTACCCATAACCCTTAGAGAACAAAACTTATTGGGAGAAGGGTATGGTTTTTCATAAGGTTGCTTCCTGCTGGCTTGTGGGTGGTGGTATCTTTGTGGGGTCCTGTAAAAACTAAGACAGTAGTTAAGTCCTAATGGACTACTGACTATAAACATCTATAACCATTCTCAGAGTACTAAGTAAGACCATCTGGAATTTTTGTTAAAGATGTGACATGAAGGGTAATCATAGAGAGCTCTCTCGCAACTGTCCTGAATAGTGTATATTTCAAAAGCCATCATTAAGTGGTGTACACCAGTTTTTTTAATTATACAAAAAATTAATATTTATTGAGGTGCATATAAACATTCATGTTACAAATTGAACCTTAAGACAATTCTTGGAGAGTGGAGCTGTCCTGCATGGGGCTGCTGATCTGCTGGTCTGTTCTCTGAGAATGCAGGAACAAAACAGGAAGGAAGGTTAGTGTGCCCCGGGTCTCAATGGGCGTCTGGCCTTGCCCCATTTTGGATCTGGACACCCCAGAGATATGCCTCTAAGCTTCCCCAATTAATGTCCTTCACACATGCTTTAAGGCATCAGTTATAACTTGTTTGAACTGTCTGAAGCTTGCTGGCCCTCAGACTCCTAGAAGCCTTTAAGACCTGTATATCCCACATATCCAACCTTTTCTTTTTTTTTAATGGTACATACTCATGGGAGTCAGGATTCCTTGCTCTGGCCTTGTTGGCCCCACCTCAGGAGGCTTAAGCATTTGGACTGTGCCTGTTTTAGGTTGGCCTGTCAAATAAGCTCTTACTCATCTCTGGCTACCAGCCCTCAAGTAGCACTATACCAGAAGAGCAGTCTGGGTTGTGGGTTTAAGCTGTAGTCTTTTAAATTTTAGTGAGTTATGCAGGCATTACCTCTCTAGGAGGGCTTTGTTCTTGGTGTCTGAGAGCCATTAAAACCTGAAAGGTCACCTTGGCAGGTGCTCTTAGGTGACAAATGTACTATAGGAGACACTTAAACAAAAGAAGAATTAAATGCATCACCCCTTCCAGCAACACATATGTAAGAATCCAGGAAGCATTAAACAGCCTCTTAAAATTGTTCTGTACATTAGTCACGGAAATCAGTTTTCTGGGACATGGCTTGCACCCTGGTTATATTTAATGTATGGATTTGTTCCCAAAGCAGGATGAAATAATCAGGGAATTTATCTAACCAGGTCCCTTTTATGTATTGCACCAGTTAGTTTCTCTCTAATGAAATATTGTAGATCCTATAGGAGGTGAGACAAACTGTCTGATATCTAGGATCGTAGGATAATAATGGCATGTCTCTCACCAATGCTAGTTCCTCAGCCATTAGGCCAATTTGTTGTAATATATTTATGGCCTAATAAAGATGTTGGTTAATGACTTCATGGACATGTAATGCCTCAGCAGACCAAGCAACCACTTGATTCAAGGTCTCTGCTGTGGTTGCAGTTTGAATCAAAAAGATTGTTTCAGCCACTGTCCCTCATACTGCTAGAAATATTGCTGTAATAATGGGAGCCACAATTTTAAAGTCCCCTTTTGCCCTGTTTACCATTGCTAATTGGGTTTGAGTCATGATAGTAATAGCATAAAAGTGGGTGACACTAAGAACAGAGACCCAAATGTCAGCTGGTTTTCCTATAAATAAAGCTGCTTCTGAATGTCTTTGCCTGCAAGCTGTTAGAAAGCAAAAGCAAATTTCCCTGGAGCAATTAAGAACATTTTTTGTTTTTACAGTAGAGCTACTAGTTACTAAAAGAAAAAATGTCAGCCAAGCATTAATCAGGGTGTCACTCCAACTATTCTTGTAAATTGATTGCATCTTTACTTTTCTCCAATCTATATGTTGTCTTTCATGAGAGTAAGTCCCATTATAGAGACTACCACCCTTTAAAAACATCAGGAGGAATATATCAAGACAACTGGATAGGGGCTGCTTAAGTCCCAATTGTAGGGAGCTGTGTTGTACCACGCCCTAAAGGTGGAGCTGGTTTCCGCCTTCCACCTTTCTCGATGGTGAGTGCTCTCGGGAGTAAACAACTCCTTATTGGCTGTAGGCGAGGATGGTGGCTTGCTTCCGGGCACCTCGGGACCTATGGGCAATGTCTACGTGGCTTACTGGGATTGGAAGCCCAGAGGGTATTTAGCCACGAGTGGGAACCCCCCCCCCCCGGGGTCGTTTGTGAGAGAGTGTGTGAGAGAGTGAGTCATTCATCATATGTCTGAGAGTGAGAGTAAGAGTGAGTGAGTGAGGGACAAGAAGATAATTAAAGGCCCGAATAAACTGCAAAGAGAAGGATCCGGTGTTGCGTGTTCCTTGTGGGACGAGGTGGCGCGTGACACCAATTGCCAATGATGAGATTATATCTAGATTTCATGGGGTTGTGGCATTCTGAGGAAAGATATAAGAGTACTCTCACCCTCAAGTCAATAGGAGGGCAAGTAACTGCCACTGGAGAGACATGGTGCCTCTCCATCTGACCAGTGGCAGTGGATTATCCCTAGGCAAATAGGCCCAGTGCTGTGCTTATACACTGCATTTAATCCAGCTTCATCAAAGCTGAGAAAATTGATCTGAAAGAGAACTTTCACCACAGCTAGGTGAGGGTCTCTTTTAGCCTCTGGTGATATCTTTGCCAAGAGCTCATTAAAGGTTCTATTTGCTTTTTCCACAATGGCCAGTCCCTGTAGATTGAAAAAGATGGCCATTGCATGAGATATCTTCCAGGAGCCCCAAAATTCATTGGAGTCATTATTAGTCTTAATGTCCCAGGGCACTCCCATGACTAGCATAGCTGACTTATTCCTTAATATATTAAAAGCCTTTTCTCTAGGCAATGCTAGCACATATACAAACCCAGGACAGGTAGTAATTATTGCATGCACATATCTCAGTTTTCCAAATGAAGCATAATGTGTCACATTCATTTGCCATATAGCATTAGGTATCAGACCATGTAGGTTGAACCTTGCCCACAATGGGGCACTAAGTGGGCAAGTGATGTGCAAATGGCACAGGTTTTAGATAGGTGTTTATACTGAGAAATTGGCAATTCGGGAAGTAATCTATGTAAATTTTGAAGGGATAGATGATACTGCTGATGCAGTGCTCTAGCCTGCCCTAGTAAGCCAACTGAAGCTGTTGTTATAATGGTGTCAGTTATCTCATTTCCTTTAGCCAGTATCTCCAGTAACTTGAAATGTGATATAATGTGAGATGAGTACCATAGTTCTGTTCTTTGATTAAGCACATCTTGTATTAGAAACATGACATTGGTGATAGGTTTAAAGGTATCCTTTATTCTTGAAAAGGCCAATACTCAAACAGCTTGGATTGTATATTAGCTATTTAAAAATAGATTAACAGGCTCCTTTAGATGTTCTATTAAAACCCTAAGAAGGATTAATAGCTCTCTTAGTTGCATAGAACCAGAATTTGGAATCATAAGTGTCTCATCTGCTTTACTTTGTCTTTGAATGAGAATGTAATAATTTGTTAAATTGGCATCTGAAAAGTCTAGGGTTTCATGTAGAATGAGTTGGGAGGAGAGGACTGAATGAGAAGATGAGAGCTCAGATAGAATTTTACTTTTTTGTAAATTATGGGATGTATAGGCCCTAGAGGCTTTTAAGAGCTTGGGGGCCAGCCTTGCTTCAGTCAGTTCAAACTGGTTATAACTGGTGCCTTAACACATGTACTTATAGCACTTTTTTATAGTTATAAGGGCCTTTGAATGGACATTTTTTTTTATAAGCCAACCTGGGGACTGCCTGGGGACCTTGGTAACAGAGGCAGAGTCCTGATATGCCAACCACACTACAGCCACAGGTGCCATCAAAGTAAAGCCCTTCCTCCTGGTTGGGAGGAGAGGATATGAAGACTTGCCCCTTCTTCAGTAAATTGAACTTATTTATTTCAACTAGTTTCCATAGCCTGTGTCATTGTCTCTTTTCTTCTTGCCCATGCTCCCTAGAGAAACTAGCCATACTAAAAACATAAGGCAACCCAAGATCTGGTATCAGGACTCTACTTCTATTGCTAAGGACTTCAGGCAGATCCCAGGCTGGCTTATGAGGAAGTACCCACTTATAAGGAGCATTATGAGGTTGTGCCATGAGCACAAGGTACCAGTTGTAACTGGTTTGAACTGTCTGAGGCATGCTGGTCCTCAGGCCCTTAGAAGCCTTAGGGCCTTTATATTCCACAGTGTGGCTTACATTTTCAGAGGTTTAGCTCATTATCATCATGGCGAGACATGGTAGCACGCAGGTAGACATGATGCTGGAGAAGCATCTCAGTATTCTATTCTTGATTTGCAGGCAACAGGGAGTGGTCTGTCTCAGTAAGAATAGCTTGAGCATCAAAGACCTTAAAGACCACCTCTACAGTGACATACTCTTTTCAACAAGGACACACCTTCTCTAACAAAGCTACACCTCCTAATGGTGCCACTTACTTTTTCTTTCAAACTACTTCCCCACCTCTGTGTTTGTATCTGTCTCTATGTGTCTTTCTCTCTCTTTCCTATGTGCACATGCTCTCTCTGTGAGTGTATGTGTGGTTTTTTGTGTGTATCTCCATGTCTATGTGTGTGAGTGCCTATGGAATTCTAGACATTCTTATCATTTATTTAAATAATTGCGTATGATCTATTGGGATACATTGATTTTTTTTCCTACCATTCCTTAGTCATGCATTTGTGTGTGTCCTTGCCTTGATAATATTATTTTCTACTAAAAACCTTATAAGATTCAGACAGTTTATCTTGCAATTACCAATTTTGCTTTCCCTTTTTCCAATAGGACTCTGACAAGATGACCAACAATTTACCAGCCCATGTCCATTCTTTCTGTCCACCCAAAACTCAAATACCTAGGAGCTGATTCCAAATAATTGGCCAAGAGACCAATATTTAGTGCTAGGCAAGTAGCTCAAGCATATTATTATCTAGCTCTTACATTTAAATTTAAGCCATTAAATTCTTTTCTATGTTTAGACACATGGCTTAGTACCTTTTCTCAGTGCAGCATTCTTGCTTCCTTGGCATATGGCTGGTATCTGCAACTCTGCCTTTCCTCTTTCCAGAATTTTCTTAGTCTGTTAGCCCTGTCTCTATTTCCTGCCTGACTACTGGCCAATCAGTGTTTTATTAAACCAATGCCAGTAACAAATTTTTATAGTATTTAAAAGCATTATCCCACACACTCCTGTGATTTCTGATTTTCCTATTTTCCTTGTCTTTAATTCCACATTAATGTATCTTAAATATTATTATTTACTATTAATATGTAGACTGTCATATTCTTGTGAAGGTGATTAAGAAAGCATCCAGGTCTCATTTTCATCTGCCCATTTGATAATGCCCCCCAAATCTTATTTTTCTCATATTTCCTTTGTTAACTATATTATATTTATATAAATAATCACAAAAATCTTTTTAGATCACATCTGCCTCAACTACCTCACTACCATATTATTTCTCATCTGCCCTTTATTTAAAAGAATGTTTAAGGTATTTTTAGTGCTCCATGCTTTCAGTTCTCTCTCTCTCTCTCTCTCTCTCTCTCTCTCTCTCTCTCTCTCTCTCTCTCTTCTCTCTTGACCTATTTTTAGTCCTCACTTATTTGGCTTATTATACATTTTGACAGTTTAACACATTTTTTAAAAATGCATTGGCCCCATAATTCTTACTTTAAAATTTTCTGCTTATATTTATGTCTGGTCTTTTTTGTGTGAACTTCTTCCTATATTCCTGACTTGCCCAACTACTGTGTTTAGATATGTTGGGGAGTCAGAGATAAGGGGACAGGGTTTGTGCTCAGCTTTATAAACTGTAAGTTTATTTTTCCTGTTTCATGGCTTTAAATATTATTGGTATAATATAAAAACTTAGCCAATCTATTTAATTTTGCTGAGCTTCAATCTTTCCTTCAAAATAAGAGCACAGAGTGTGTGAGTAGGACAATGTAGACACCCAGAATAATAAAATACTTGGAGCAGAGAAGCTATTATTTAAGGATAGTTTGGACTCATAAATTAATAGTAGGATTTAGTAAGAAGTTAAAATTATTTATCTGTACTCAGACTTATTGATTAAGCATAGTGGTTTTAGTAATTAAAATATTTTGGGTGTTATCAGAAAACATCTAGAAGAAAGTGTTTTATTTCAATGTAGGCTTTAGTCAATGCTTTATTACTCTTTAAAAGAAGAACTAGGAATTATTGTCTCATATTTATGACATAAATATAAGAATGAAAGAGCCTAGTGCATAGTGAACACCCCACGAAAGCTAGTTTCTTTGTGGATACTTTCAGAGATTATTTTCCATCAATATTAAATTATAATAGATTTTGTATTTTTCAGTGGATGTGTCTAGATTCTTTCTGTCTTAGTCAATATTCTATTACTGTGAAGATACACTATGACCACAAAACTCTGATAAAATATTTAATTGGGGCTGGCTTACAGTTTCAGAGATTCAGTCCAGTGTTGTCATCGTGAGAGGGAAGTATAGTGGCACATAGGCAGACACAGTGCTGAAGAGGCAGCTGAGAGTTCTAAACCTGGATTTACAGGTAGCAAAAAGAGAGAGGAGAGAGGAGGGAGGGAGAGAGAGAGAGAGAGAGAGAGAGAGAGAGAGAGAGAGAGAGAGAGAGAGAAGAGAGAGAGAGCAAGCAACTGGGTGGGCCTGGCTTGGGCTCCTGAAACTCCAAAGCACATCCTCAGTGACAGACCTTTTTCAACAATGTCACAACCACTCCATCAAAGCCACACTTCCTATTCTTTCTCAGTAGCATCACTTCCTAATGACCAAGCACTCATATTGAATCCTATAGGAACCATTCATAGTAAAACCACCACAATTCCTATTAAGCCACTATAAAAAAAGTGTATAATTGCTTTATTTCTTAATTGTGGAGTACTGTAGAATTACAATAGGATTTTAGAAGATGTATTCTCTCTGAGGTTTATTCGCATTTCCTACTTTATCATGAAAGAAATTTTGTCAAGATTGTTTACAAAGAGACAGTTATAATTTACTAATTACTCCTCTCTTCTTTATCCCTTTTCTTTCTTTCTTTTCCTTTTGGTTTTTATTTGATATAGGATTCTGCTATGTAGGCCAGCTACCGCTAAATCCACTAAATATCCCAGGTTGAGCTTCAAGTTGTGATCTTCCTCAGCTTCCTAACTGCTAGGAACACAAGTTTATGCTCAGCTATCAAATAGCTCCTTGAACATAAGCCATTTTATTGTCTTTTCACCATTGGCTAAGGTGAATATAAGATACTCAAAACAGAAAAAAGGCCCTACCTATAAGCAGAAGTTACTTTATATATAACTGCTCATTATCAGGTAGAGTTATGCTGACTCAACTGAAAAGTTCCTCCTTAAAACAGATTTATTTGTTGCTAGAAAAATTATGATTCTCTTAGTCTCTCAAGTAGGTAGCTGTTCCCTAAAAATAAAGTACTTTAATTTAGCCTGAATTTATGTGGCAATTTTCTTTACTTTTGCATATAAATTGGTTAATTTTATTAATTACATTTCTTTAGAGGATCCTAATACACTATCACATATACTTTCTCTAATGACATATGTCTTTAATGCTTTAATATTTGAGACATTATTTGATGGAAGGCCTCAGTTAGCTATACACAGGTTTTCTGGTCAAAAATATCAGAAAGAATGATTGACTATATTAAACAGAATAAAATATAATAAGGAAGCAGGAAATAAGAAAGTTAAAGCTGATGAGCTTGAGAATTCTTTAGCAATTACACACACACACACACACATTGCTATTAGGTCTTGGATGACATTCTCAGATCTAAAAGAAGTTTGCTTCGACAGTATCTATACTTCCTCTTTCTTGACTGAGCAATGCTACATACAAATTAACTATATAAAACTGTTTATAGTTAAATGTTAAAGAATAATGTGGAATAGGCAGATAACTTTCTAAAAACATTTTTTATTATAGAAAAGACAGCTTTAAAAGTCTACTTTCTATCCTCATTTGACCACTAAATGCTTCAAATAATTTTTTAGTTTATGCTTACCTCAAAGAAAAGGTATCATCATATAAAAAAGCATTTACTTTTTAATATGAATTACTTGTCCAATTCAGTGATTTCTGAAAGAATTGCAAAATAGTGTACATCTTCAACACAAAGCTATGATAGACAGGAAGCTAAAACAGGCAAAATTTGATTGTAGGTTTGGAGCTAGTTGGCTTTCTTAGTTTTGTCATTAGAAACATGTCTTGCCAGAACATGCTGATGATTTTTACTTTTTTAACTAAAAATTACATTTATTTATTACATATGTGCCACAGTGTATGTATGAAGAGGTCAAAGAAGAAATTCCATGAGTAACTTATGTTCTTTTACTATGTGGATCCCAGAGATTAAACTCAAGTTTCCGGGCCTGGCAAAAAGTGATTGTACACACAAAGCCATTGTTTGCTGACATGGAATATGTTCATGATCTTTTGAACATTCCATGAAAGGTAACAGGGATATTAGTCTCCACTTCAGCCCTGGCAACTTCACTCAAGTCTTTGGCATTCAGAATCAGGAGGTATGCAGGCTTTTGTCCTGTTCCAGGGCTCACCACCACACTCAGAACCACACCTGTTAATTAAAGCAGTTTTAAAATTTTGAAATCAGGTTTTAAGATTATCTGGAATTGAAATTATATAAGTAGTAAGGTGGTATTACATCAAAAATTATAGAAAACCATGTAACTTAACTTGTTCTAGATCTTCAATTACCTGTCTGTGTGACCACTTGAAGGAGCTCTCTAAACTCTTTCTTCCTGGAATATCACCACAGAAGGAAGAAAGTGACCTTGTCTCTGTCTCTTATAGCTGCAACCACAATATCTTACTATAATAACTAGATGAAAATAGAAACTCATCAATGTTTGCTAAGTTAATGGATTGGTGTTCTTATCTGTAATATAAGACTATAGTCTTTGTTCTATTTACTAAAATGTTATAATAAAGTAAAAATCTATACTTTAAAACTTTTAAAGCAAAAAGATGTGTTATAATTATAATTTTAAAGACCTATATGTAAGCTTACTTCTTTCAGACAAAATGAAAACATACCTTTTACACTTTTGAATGAGTGGTATAAATGTAAAAAACTACTTATCAAAAAATGGTCCCTTAAGTATTTATCTATTTCCCCTCATTTTTCCATATTTTAATTATTAATCCTGCAGAGTATATTTCCATGTCTTTGCATTAATTATAAAAGTTTTTTATTATTATTTTAATGCAGATGAGTGTTTTGCCTGCATGAATGTCTGTGAACCTGTATGTCTCGTATTCACAGAGGGTACTGGATCACCTAAATTATAGCTGCCTGTGAACCATAATGTGGGCACTGGGAATTGAACCCAGTCTTCAACAAGAGCAGGCAGTGCTCTTAACTATTGACCCAGCTTTTCATGTTCCCTAGCATTAATGTTTAACTGAGACTGATGCTATGTAATGCAGTTGCTCAATTATATGCTGAGACTCTTGAATTCTTTCTTAGCCCCACCCAGCTTGCTAAAGCAAGTAGACAAACAAAAAATACTAGAGTTCCAGAGCTGCATATTCATTGATCTGCTAGAATATTCTATTTCCCCTCTTTGAATGCTATCTGCTTTTTCAAAAATATATTTTAGTCATGAAAGGCAAATACTTAGAATTTTGCTGTCACACCCTTTTATCATACCTTCCATTGGGAACTCCACTATAACACTGATGTTTTGCTGTGATCATTGTTGTTGTTTGTTTGTTTGTTTTCTTTTTTACTAGTAGCAATCAATAAGACCTGGCCACAGATAAAAGTCACTTTCCAAGAAATTTCAATTCTTTTGTGCTGTACTATTCACTTTTGAAAGTTAGTGGATAATCAACCTAGCCCCTTTCCTACTATTAAACACACAGAGTTTCAGCACACAGGGAAGTTTATACACATGCATTGCTTTCATTACCATCATCCTCTTCCAGGGCATCGGGATGAGAAACAAAGATGGGTTCAGATGGGTAGGAATCTGGCTCTTGCCACATCCAGATTTCTTTAGTTTTGACATTCAGCTTACAGAGCTGCTCATGCCCAAGAAAAAAAAAAAAGTTTGGTTAGTTAATAAATTGTTTTACTTGACTAACACATGACTCAAAGTTCTATTGGATGTTAGTAAGATGCTTCATTACCTTGTCTGGAACAAAGTGATTCAACCCAAGTCCATATGCATAGGTATAAGGTTTCCCCCCATATTTCTGGTAATTGATTTGAGGAAATTCAAAGGCTGCAAAACAGAACACAGACATAGAAAAACTCAATGTCTTTAAGTAGACATCTGTTCCCTTCTCAGTGAGTTTTTTTTAATAGATCATCTTACCTTGGCGGGGCCCTGAAAAGAGAACCTCAGGTTCCAGCCAGATGGTCTCATCACTGCACAGAATTGCTGTGGCAGTTGTATGGGCAAGTGTGACTAAATTCCTGCCTGTGTCAGCCTTAGGAAGAAGATAACAGATAACTCAGTGAGCAGGAAAAGAAATTCAAGTATCTGTAAATGCAGACTTCTCAAATTTTGCCTCATTTTTTCAGAGGTCACCATGCAGGGTGGAACAACAAAACAAAAAGCAGACTAGGAGGCTTGCTACTGTATCATACTTGAAAGTCTCTCAGCTGGCATATTAGTAGGTTATAAGTAACCAAATGGAAATGTGTTGTTTAGGGTTAAATGTCTGCCTCTATTTGAATGTGACAGCCATACATGAAAACATTATAACCCAGGACTTTTGTAATGCTGTAGGAAAAAGATAGGGAGAAATTTCTTGT
The DNA here is from genome assembly GCA_004025045.1 of Sigmodon hispidus. Taxonomy (NCBI): domain Eukaryota; kingdom Metazoa; phylum Chordata; class Mammalia; order Rodentia; family Cricetidae; genus Sigmodon; species Sigmodon hispidus. The sequence goes on along the minus strand of PVIH01004664.1, from coordinate 3,812 downwards.
TGGTAAGAAGGAGAGGGCATTACAGTGGGCTCAGAACCTAAGGCTATGGGTTTGTCCATGACAAATGGGTGGAAGAAACTTTCTGTCTGTTTAAATGAGTCAAAAAGACAAAGCCTGAGAAAGTTGAAATTTGACTTCAGATTTAAACAGGAAAAGAACCTTAAAACCCAGGAATAAATAAGAACTGTCTAGGAAGTAAGAGAGTAAGAGTGGTATAGAGCTATTTAGCATGCTAGGGACTTGTGAGTAAGCAGGTATGGCTGGAAGATTATCCCTGTGACAGTGAGAAGCAGAAGTTTTAAAACCCTGCTAAGAGAGGGAGAAGGGACCTTGAATAAGGATATACATGGATAGAAAATGTGACTTTATTCATAATAATAAATATAATAAGACGCCAAAAAAACCCTGGTAATACTGAAACCTAAGCCAAAGAAAGCAAGACTGTGGGGCTGGAATCATAGCCTGGAAGCATGGAGATGGTTTCCTTCTTCTACACATTTATAGTTTCTGAAGGCTCTGAAGTTTAGGAAAGGTGACATGTCTCCCTGCAGGAGACGAGTAGGAAAGAGAGCAATTGAGGAAAGGTTAGCTCAGAACTAATGGAAAAGGCCTTACACATGCAATGGTAAAGCCAACCTGAGTGAAAAAGAAAACAAATAGATAACATAAAGGAAATACAGTAAGAAGGAAAGGCAATAAGTAAATGATACCATCATACACAGAAGTATTATAATCACATCCAACATATACCTCTCAAAGGAGACTGGAAAAACAGCCAAATAATCTCTGACATCTCCTTTCTTCCATTGATCTGAATACAGAAACTTATACATCATCACAACAATGTTTGTAAACAGTATAACAGGTTTTATTCAGATGCCAAACACTGTGCACTGCATTTGGCATGGATCATATACACTTGGTCCTCACAGAAATAAGTCTTGTCTTTCTTCCATTTTACTTATGAAGAAATTGAGCCTCACATGAAGTACAATGGCAAAGGCAAAGAGTTAGAGTGAGCCTCCATCCCAGTCTTAAACTGCCTGCTTGACTAGAAGCTGACTTAAGATCCCAGACCCATGGGGAAGTCACATAGAATTTTAGGAATTCAATTTTAAGCTGCTATCAGAGGAAAATTAAAAGTTTTAAAGAAGAACCCCTGTGAAAAAGTAGATTTAAGAAAATATTCAATTTCTGAAGAACAACAAAGATGTCAACTGCTTGAGGATAAAGACAATTATTATCTCTTAGCTAGGACATATAAAATGACATGTAGTTATACTGTCAAATAGAAAAATTATTAGGAGCAAGTTTTAAAAGGACATTTATCTCCTCACATATACATATAATGGTTTGCACACACATGCACATAGCTTTTAGGATTATTGCAGAAAACAGTGGGAAACACTTCTGTACTATGTTTTATACTCTTTTTCTAGGTATTGAGGGGAGATTTCACAGGGGCAGTGATGCTTATAATCTATTTGGAGATGAACAAATATACTTAATAAAGTATAAAGTGTAGCACGGATGTAGGAACAAAAAAATGGAAGAGGGATCCAGTGTGTAAGGGATTTGTGGATTGAAATTTTAATAGGTGTTTTGCGTAGGTCTCTTTTTAAAAAAAGCATTTGATACAAAACTCTTAGGTGGTCTGGGGGTAGTGGTTCATGCCTTTAATCCCAGCACTGGGGATGCAGAGGCAAGTGGATCTCTGTGAATTCAAGGCCTGCCTGAACTATAGAGTGAGTTCCAGGACAGGTTCCAAAAAGCTACACAGAGAAACATTGACTTGATAAACCAAAAACCAAACCGTAATAAACCAAAATAAAAAAACCTCTTAGATGACAAAAGTTGCAATGCATTTAAGCAAGGAGAAATAGAAACAAAACAAAACAAAAATAAAATCCAAAACAAAACAAAACTGTCTAAATCTTGGAGAAAAATGATGCAGAGTATGTATCAGGAGCACTAGGGGTCAGCATGGTAACTAAGAGAGATTTGTGGGAAGCTAGCGTATTTAGAATGTGTAAGGCACATGGGTTATAGTGAGGACCTGGACTTTCACTATGGATAAATGAGGGAACGCTATAGAGGGTTTTGATTAGATAAGGAACACACTGTGATTTATTCTTAAAGAAATCCCTCTGGTTGTTTTGTTGAATGTATGGTTGGATATTTGTTTTGCAAAGATTGGACTCAGCAAAACCAGTTTGTTTTATAGTAGTCCAAACTAGAGAAAATTATTCTAGCTAGGCTGATAACATTAAAGTCCAGAAGACAGGGTAGATAGAGTTGACAGTTTCCTGATGACTAGTGTTTGGAAGTGAGCTAGGCACTATGATATCTAATCTAAACAGTTAAAAGTTGGTGCTATCTCAGAATGTTTAAAATTATTATAGGTGGGTGCACTTTTTGGTGGGGAGATAAAAAATTCAGGTTTTGTTGCCAAATATTAAATGGAAATTGGAGGTGGTAGTTTGTAACTTGAACCTTGAGGTTTAGAAACACAGAGAGATTTTATATAGGCTACTTTAAAAAAATATGTCAAACCAGTGAGGATTCATTAAGCTAGTATGGGAGTCAAAGACCAAATTATAGGGCCTTTTAGTAAAAGGAAGGTGTAGTGGTACCTTGTTCAGATAAAATGTGTTGAGAGGATTCAGTGAAAATATTATGTGTATTAATTATGGCCCATTAAGAATAGCAGAGAAGGATGATCTGAAAGGGAGACAGGAAGAGGGAAAATAGCTGGAGTGATGTATCTATTGCAAGAATAAGAAAGATGAGCTCTGGTTAAGAGGATAGACATTCAGGATAGAGGCAGGTATAGATGCTGGTGGGTAGTATATGAGGAAGCAGGAATCTGTGAATCTTTTTTGATTAATTTGTTCCCAATAAAGAGAAAGCATAATCTATATTACATATAAAAGTGAGGTGGAAACTATAAAAGTGAGGAGAGAAGAGAGGATATTTAACTAGCAAAGTAAGATAATATATGAAGTTAGGAAATAAAGCAGTAAGATTTGTGGTCAGACATCTAAAGTTGGACCAATTAATAAGACTGTGTGTTTGTATCACTTAAATTTAGGTCCAGAGGTACAAATATAGAGAGGATAAATAATCCAATAGAACTATGGTGTGATTTTTGACAAGTTTGATAGAGGTTAAATAAATGATTAACTATAATGATGTTCATAATTGTTGACCATGAAAGATAGATTTATTGAAAAGGGAAAGTAAATTTTTGAGAGTAATAAAGTGTAAGAAGTGATATGTTCAATGGAAGGAAGTTTATAGCAGGAATTGTAGCAGGGCGGGCAATATTAAAATACAAAAGGCATAGCTAGAAAAAAGTACATAGGATTCAAAGAGCATTAAAACTGCAGAAGAACAACAATAATTAAAAAAGATTTTAGCGAGAGAGTGTTCAAATCAACAAAATCAGAAATGAAAAGGGGGACATAACAACAGACCCCCAGGAAATACAGAGAATTATCAGGTCATATTTTGAAAATCTGTATTCCACAAAAATGGAAAACCTAGAAGAAATGGACAGCTTTCTGGACAGGTACCATCTACCAAAATTAAATGAAGATCAGATTAATTACCAAAACAGGCCTATAACCCTTAAGGAAATTGAAGCTGTCATTAAAAACCTCCCCAAAAATAAAAGCCCTGGTCCAGATGGTTTCAGTGCCGAATTCTACCAGACATTCAAAGAAGAATTACTACCTTTACTCCTCAAACTATTTCACACAGTAGAAACTGAAGGAATATTGCCAAATTCCTTTTATGAGGCCACAATCACC
>PVIH01004663.1:41699-136321 GCA_004025045.1 Sigmodon hispidus | reverse complement strand
ATGAGAGAGGGTGCAGCAGCAATGTAGGGATGAAGCTATGCAGAATGTGAGTGTGGACTGAGTATGTATGAATGAGAGAGGGTGCAGCAGCAATGTAGGGATGAAGCTATGCAGAATGTGAGTGTGGACTGAGTATGTATGAATGAGAGAGGGTGCAGCAGCAATGTAGGGATGAAGCTATGCAGAATGTGAGTGTGGAATGAGTATGTATGAATGAGAGAGGGCGCAGCAGCAATGTAGGGGGAAGAGAGAAGGAGGAATGAGTATGTATGAATGTGAGTGTATGTGTGCTGAATGTGAAGTAGAGGGAGAGGGAGAAGAAAAAGGAAGAGAGGAGGAGGAACTGCCATCTAGAGAGAGGGTGAGAAATATGTGAGAGAATGATGAGCAAAAGTGAGTGAATGATGTGGAAGTATGTGTTAGTGTGCGTGAGAGATAAAGCTGTGGAAAGAGCTGCTGCTATGTATAGGAAATGTGCAGAGTTGTATGAGAACAGTGTAAAATGTTATATGGTGAGAGAGCTGTGTATTTGAGATGAACAGCTATGGCTGTATGGAGACTTGTAACTGTGGAGGTAAGGAAAAGGGCACTGTATAAAAGGAGATATAGAAGAGAAATGTATGTAAAAGGTAGATGCGAAAATAGATGTAATTGTGTATAGACATGTATGACCATATATATGTAAAGATATGTAGTTGCATGTGTAGAATGCAGCAATGTAGAGATGTACAGTTGAATGGAGACAGAGTCAGACCTGTAAGAAGTGAAAGAGAAAGTTACCATCAGAAGGTGTGTATGTTTATTTTGTAAGAAGTGAAAGAGAAAGTTACCATCAGAAGGTGTGTATGTTTATTTTACCAGTCAGATAGTTCATAATTATCCCAGATAAAATTTTTTTTATATAATCCCTTCGCTACTCTGAGGCATTCCTTTTATTACTCTGAAGTGGATCATGGGAGCTAGACTCTCACAGTCCACATTAACAGCCCAGACTCCAGAGCTCAAAGGACTCATTTGTGAGACCACAAAGGAATGTCCTGTCCAGGCAGTGTTGGGCCATCTTAGCCAAAGGCTCTGTCCAACCTATGATTTCTGCAGCTCTCCAGAGACATTGTCCTCTCAAAGTTTCTGATGGGAGATCAGGGTCTCCAAGAGCCTTGCCAGTCTGTGCTGCTTTCTGCACAGTCTCAAGGAACAGTTCCTAAGCGACACTAGGCACAGCCATTAAAAGGTCTGAGGGTACAGCCCTACAGTGGAACACATGCCTGGCACATGTACAGTTCCCTGGGTCCATCCCCAGCTCTGCAAAACAAAAATAAAAGAAAGCAAATCACAGGGGTGAGTCAGTCTCTCCTCCACCTCCTTCAAGCCTTCTACCCATGCCAAAAAGATACCAGCTTCTGTCTTATGTTCTTCCTTTCCAGTTCCTAGTCTCCCCTTCAAAGATCCACAGTCATCTCTGGCTTGCAGCTTGAAATGGCTCTGTTTCATTCACAAGTTTAAAAAACCGTATTAGGCAGAAAAGAGTGACATCATTGTGTAACACACAATTGCTGGTGTGAAGTTAATTCTGCTCACACTGTACTGAAGAGGCAAACCGCCACAGGGAGGTATCAGTCTGAACAGCCGTCTTCATACCCTGTACACATGGCAAGGTGACCCCCAGGCCACTGGCAGGTGACCACATGTTCTGCTCAACCAAACTCTCTTGCTCCACTGTCAACTCACCCCATCTTGACAATTGCTCTGTGACTGTTTACAAAAGTAGTTTTACAGATGGCTGACTTAAAATGGTACATGAAGGGGAACGCCCCAACTGTATTTAATAAACTTGCACTCAATTCCAGCCCCCAACAAAAGTCAGAATTGAATACATCAGGGGTATAGGGGCCACAGAAGGATGGCCAGCCAGCCATACATACTTGGCAGTTTTTAAGAAGGCATCAGTGGAGGAGAGGGAAAGGATTCTGATCATCCTCACAAAGAGGATTCCTGGAGGAGAGAGGCACAGTACCAGGGAAGGCTTCCCAGGGCCTGCATTTGCCTGGCATATTAGAATTAGATAAACTCGCTGCCATCCATAAACTTATGAAGCAGGTTGAAGCAGTCACACCAATAACCTGGGCAGTGGAATCAGCCACGTACTGTTGAGGCACACCCTCGTCAGTCTCAGCCTCCGTGGAGACTTTTTCTCCAAGTTTATATCATTTGTCCCTGGTCTCTGCTGTGCGCCCCAACTCCCCGCCCCTCACTTATTTCCCCAGCCCTCTAAGGTCTACTCGCTATGTCCTTTGAAATGTATGTGTCTTTTAAGGGTATGGTGGCAAAATGTGCATAACATGAAACAGACCATTTTGCCACTTTTATATACACAGTTCTATGGCCTTAAGTACCCCCCACTCCCCCTGCCCCCATCTTTGGAAATCATGCCTCCACTTTCTATCTACAAATTAGACTACACATGAGATTTATTTTCTATTTTTAAGGATATTTTTTAAAATAAATATTTACATGTATATTATACTATAGATATTATGGGAATTTTTTTTTTTTTTTTTACTTTACTCAGTACTTTTTAAAAGCTAGCCGTGGCACATGCCTGTAATCCTAGCATCCAGGAGGCTGAGGCAGGGATGTGAAATTGAAACTATCATGGGGTACACTGGGAGACTGCCTCAGGAGAAGCGGGGTAAGAAAATGAGAGAGGGAGGGAGGGAGGGGGGAGGAAGGAGGGAGGGAGGAAGATAGGCAGATGAGCCTTGGGTTGGCACCCTAGTGACGAGCAGATTTCCACCCTGACACTTTAGGTCCCTAAAACACCTCCAGAATGAGCCATCAGCATTCCTAGGTGAGAGAAGCCTCAGCTCCAGGAGGATCCTAAGGGCAGTGTCAGTTTGCTAGTTCAGGAATCTGGAACAATGCTTGGGCTTTGACCTTGACCAACATTACCCGGTGTTTGCTTTTAAACCCTGGCTTAAGAATTCCAGGTCGTTATGAAGAAAGGGAGACAGACAGGGAACACCTGACTGTCCTGTTGGACCTAACCATGACACACAGGAAGACACCTTGCTCTTCAATTGCTAGTTTGCAAATAGCTGCTAATTAACTAAGCTGGGTAGGCAGCACCCCAGCTTGCCAACAGTTTCAGCAGTAGAGGCGAGGCATGTTTCACTGGCCAACTCTACAGCCAGGCCTCAGCTCACTGATCTGCCTACAAACCCCATCTGCCCTCCAACCATCCCGCCAGTGCATGTGGGCATGCCCACATCCGAGGCCCAGCAGGGCCCACCAGGCCTAGCAGGCAGTCATCTTCCTCTGGACATCTTGAGCAAAGTTGACTCACCAACCAGGCCCCAAAGCCACCACTTGCCACACAGCCTGACCTCAAGACACCCAGAAAAGAAGGAAACTCCAGCCTCTCTGCCAACAGCAGGGTCAGAGCTTCACCTCTCATCTAGAAGGTTCAAGTCTTTGTCAGAGGCCACCTGGGCTTGAACCCTGGCTCTACCTGCTGACCTGAAGTCTCCATAGTATTAGAAGAGGTATGCTTTTAAATGTCTATTTGGGGGCTGGGAAGGTGGTTTAAGGGCCTGAGTCTTGTGATCTAGCACCCATGTAATAAGCCACATACCTGTGACTTCAGCAGTGGGAAGAGAGACATTTATCTCCAGAGTTTGATGATTGGCTAATATAGCTAGTCGGTGAGTGGTCTGGGAAAAGAGGTCAGTAAACAGAGTTCTTGCTGTACAAGAGTGAGGAGTTCCAATCTCCAGAACCCACTTAAAATCTGGGCAGCGTGGCAGCTACTTGTAATCTCAGCACTCAAGAAGCAGACACAGGGTCCGTGGAGCAAGCTGGCTAGACTATGTGGAATCTACAAACTCCAGGCCCAGCAAGAGACCCTCCTTAAATAAACAGTGATCCAGGAAACCACCCAGGAGCAACGTACAGCATCCGCATGCCCAGACACAAAGGCGCATGCCAATCCATGTACACATGTGCCTATACACCTGTGAAGCAGGTTCATATGCACACTACGCACACATACACATGTTCATTTCCAGCCTCCACGCACATGTACACAGGTTGGTACAATCTGCCATCATAAATACATACACAGGCATATATCACACACATATATCCAAAAGTCTCTCTCTCTCTACATATATATAAAAAACTGAGGAAAGGCTCCCTGAGGGTGAGAGACAGGTCAGTACTGGGGGGGGGCGGTGCTGAGTTTGATCCTCAGGCCCTCTACACACATTCTGTGTGGCATGTCTCAACCCCTTCACACACACAAATAAATGTTTAAGGCTATCTGGCTCCATGATGAATGGCTCTAACTTTTCTTCCCATGGTCCCCTCACTGAGGCCTGTACCTCCTCCCTCTAGTAAGGACTCTGGTGATGACCTCACTGCACTTTACTTGATAACTAAGGCTGATGTCTCACTTCGGCCCCTTAATTGAGTCACATTTGGGGACCTCTCTTGCCATGTAATGTATGCATAGGTGCAAGGGAACATGATATGCTAATCTTTGGTGGCAATTACTCAGCTTACTACATCACCCTTCTGTGTGGGGCCCCAACCTCTTATCTGAGTTGCTGTTTTCAGAGCTCCCGAAGCTGATCCGGGCCTCCCTCAGATAGCGTGAACTTATGTAACATCTTTCAGCTGCCACCCACCGCTCTTAGCCCCTGCCTCACCTGTCCCTAGGACTCCAACCTCAGACAGCTGGCAATCTCTCAGACAGCTGAGCTGCTCTTCTAATTCATTTATCCGTCACTAATGACTCAGTTGCCTCATCTGTACCTCCAGGCTTCTCTAGCCCCCAGGACACCCCTTCAACCAGATAGAGCACACCCCAAATCCAGGGGTCCCCTTCCACTGTCTCACCTTGCTCCATGAGGATGCCATACACTGCCCTAGTGACCGCCAGGCTTCCACACTAATTGTTCCCACATTCTCCACAAGCAGTCGGCATTGGTTGCCTAACAGGCAGGGCCTTTCCTCAATATTCTCTGCTAGGCTTAGATATTTGTTCCAACCACACTGCTGGAGTTTAACTGCTGACATCACAGTATCAAAGGCAGTATTCTGATAACCTCATGATCATGGGTAGTATCCAGTGTTGACATGGGTTCTTTAGCCCCTTTACCAAGCGACGCCTTACCTCACGGTAAGAAAACAAGAAGCTCCTGGCCTGAGGCTGCCTTCTCATCTTAGAACTTCTCACTCAGCCTCTCAAGCTCAGAGCCCCAGAAAGCTGTTTGGTATGAACCACCCAGGAATAACCCCCAGTCAGGCTAAGACAAAGCAAGGGACCAGGAGCGAGCAGGGCAGAGAGAAGAGTAAGTGGGAGTCTTGGAAGACTGTGAGAACACTGGCAGGAGGAACCAGCCCAGAAAAGAACGGGATGTAGGCTTGGATGAAAGTGAGGAATGAAATGCTAGAGACCTGGAAGAAAGGACCGGCTCCTCAAGTGGCAAAGAACTTGGTTGCAGAGTGTACCTGTCCCAGGGTTAGTGAGAAAAGAGAATTTAAGAACAATGATCCAGGAAGGACCTGGGGCAGAACATCAGGAGGCTGTGGTATGGCCTCCTGTAACTTCAGTCATTAAAATGTGAGAGGAGAGAAATGATGTAGAGGTGCAAAGTATAAGTAAAAAATGAATGCCTCGGAAAACTCACAGCCTGACTCTGTAAGAGAATGATATACTATCTGCACACCAAGGGTGTGGCCCAGCGGCTGGCCACCAGCTCAAGAGATTAGAAATTAGGACTGAAGGGAGCTAGGTGTCACTCCAGGAGGCAGGCGGCAGAAGACACCCTAAAACATAGCAGAGATCTTGAAGGCTTGCTTTGCCTAAAGGGCACATTTCCCAGAAGCCTCTGGGTGCCCCACATTTCAGGACAGCACACCTGTGTGGTTAGCTACATCAGTGCATGGTGGGTGGGATGGGGGGAGGCACTACTCTAATGGCCAAAGCTGTGGTCCTGGTAGAGTCCACATGGGCTGGTCCTAAGGCCTGCAGAGGAATGTCAGAGCTTGGAGTATGATGCACAGTGTTCTGCCTGGGACCCAGAACAACCAGGCAGCCTCCCCACCTTGGCAATGCCCATGCAGAGAAGACCATGAGGATGTAGTATGACTATCATGAACTGCTGCCTAGGTTGAGCCCAGTGAATCCAAGGGGTGGGCAGTTCCAACAGCCACCCGAGTGGCATGGAGGCAGCACAGAGTCAAAGATTATTCTGGAACCAGAGGACCTAATTCACTTTTCTGAATTGGGTGTCGGACTCACATAGGATGACTTATTCTTTATTTCTGGCCTACTTCCCACTCAAATGGGAATGTCTTAAGCCTGGCCACCATGACGCTTGGGTGACAGGCCCTCAGCTGGCAGAATCTGCCACGACACTGGCCTGGTTCTCACCTCTGCCTGGCTCACCTGCTGCAGACCTGGCCTCTGGACATTTGAGTTGGACTGTAATAAGGAAAGACTCCAGAAACAGCTAGGATAGAAGGAATGAATCTTGTGTGTGAAAAGAACAGGAGATGAGGTGGGGTTAGGAAACTAAGGTCTGAAATGTCCTCTCTAAGCCAAGTTGCAGTTTAACTGCCAATGTGACAGCTTTTTAGAGTCACTGGGTCTGGGGACTTCCCTCTCATGAAAAGATTAGTGCAGTCATCACATCTAGTCCACTCTGCCCTTCTTCCATGTCATGACAAAGCAAGATGTGGGGCCCTTCCCAGAGGTCAGCGCCTTGATGATAGCCTCACCAGCCACCTGCAGAAGCCAATAAATGCCTGGCCATTATAAATCACACTGCTGCGGCAGAGTGAAACCTCTCCAAGCCCTCCACTTGCATGTTGATCAATCTGACAACCTCCCATCTGGCTCTGGTACACCAAGGGGCTCCAGCCACAGTGACTGCCCTGTCCCACCAACAGGACACACACTTCTACCTCAGTGCCTTTTTACCTCTGATTCTTTTGTCCCAATATTCCTCTGCCTCTTTACATGACCTGGGAGATGCCACCTCAGCAGAAATGCTCTCTCCCCTCCCCTACCATCCCATTGCCTTCTCTTGCTTGTTCAGGTTGTGATCTGATAGGTGGGTTTACTGACTCCCTCCACCCAAATGCCAACTCCACAAAGGTAGGGACTCAGTCATCTGTCACTGCTGGATCCTCACTTCCTGGAATGTTGGAATGTATTCCAAAAACTTACCCTGAGTGCTACAAATAGAATTGTTGAAGCCCTAGTTAGCTAGCTCCAAGGCTCAGAATGCAACTTTATTTTGGAATATGGTCATCACTGATATAATTAGCTAAGATGAGGTCACAATGAAGCAGGGTGGGTCACCAGTCCCATGACTGATTTCCTTATTAAAAGAGGTATATAAACACATGCACGGGAGAGAGCCATTTACAGATGAGTTCCAATGTCATTAAGTCAGGCTACTATTGGAAGCTTGGGGAAGCCAGGGGTAGAACATTCCCAAATACCTTCAGAGGGAGTGCCCTTGCCTGCCTTACCTGAGATTTCAGCCCCCAGACTCAGTCCCTATGGCTCTTTCCTGCTGAAGTGCTGGCTTTGCTGCGGTAACTCTGGTGAGCATGCTGAATGAGCAAGCCTGCCTCTCACTCCAACTGGCCACCCACAACCCAGCATCAGAGAGTGCCAGAAACCATTTCATATTCATCAAAAATGTTACCATTCCCTCATGTGCAGACAACCCAAACTCCACAGCCCAGCATGCAAAGCTCTGCACAGAACATTCAGATCCCATCCAATTTTCCAGACTCATTACCCTGGGCTTCTCTAGCCTCACAGCATCTAAATCAGCTGCTTACTCTTCCCTAGAATACTTACTTTGACCATGTGCTAAGACCTGTAAGCCAATTGCCCTGCTACCCGAAATATACTCTTTCCTTAATCCTTCCTGAACACTCCTATGCAGCCACCAACACCTGGCTTTTCTCAGCAGTGGAAGGTATCATGCTCCCAAGGTCTGAGTTGAACTCCAGGGCCATGTCAGTAATTCCTTGGCTGTAATCTGGCTCATAGGCATGAACTCCAGGAGAGGGTGGGTATCGTGTGTTTTTTACCACTGCCCCAGCCTTGGCTGAGGATGTCAGCAGTGGCTTGTTGAATGTATGACAGAAGACAGTGGACAGGAACTTGTGGTTGTGCTCATGCTCGATGGCACTCACTCTTAACCCCCCCCCCAGTAAAAGCACTTGTAGTGAGGGTGAGCCTCTTGATATGTGAAACCTGACCCCTGACGACTTCATTTCTTCTGCCCAATGACTTGGACATGGAAATAGAGGAACAAACTGACATTCCCAAGACAGCCTCTTCTATCTACCCACCTGTACCAGGCAGCCTCAATCAACATCTAAAAACATTAAATCAGCTATGGACCCCAGGCCGTTAACAAGGTGCCCAACACACAACAGATGTATAATGGGAAATGCCATGAAAATAGTCACGAGTTCTTTCCTCATGAATCTTAGACAAATGTCCTATTTGATGGGTCTTAACTATTGTCTTCCTCCAAAGGCACCTAAACTCCTCACAGGGGAGTTGCTTTGAGTTCCAGCTGCTGGTCTCGTGGGTTCAGGGCAGATCCATTTACACAGCATGGGATAGATGTTGAGGTCCTGGCCCTACTGCCCTGGTGTGCTGTCAGCTGCCACCAGTGGTACCCAGAAGCCATGCAGCCTCCAGCTTCTGCATGGCTAAAAGTGCCCTTTCAATATAGCTCTATTCCCTGGCAGGTGATGCAAAAATTCCCCGGGGCCACTTTCCAGGAGCAGCAAAACAGGGGAACAAGCTTCTAGTCCCTCCCTTCTGTTTCTGGGTACACTCCAGCAGGTAGATGACTTATAAGATGCTCTGGCTGCCCATCAACACTAGGCACAGGTTTGGCTATGACCCTATCCCTGTAGCATCCTAAAGTAGTGACCCAAATGTGGGAGGAAGGGTAATACAAAGAGCCAGGCACCTACACTACCCATCTTCTGGATTCCAAAGGCCCCAATTGACCACCTCCCGCCCCAAACACACACACACACACACACACACACACACACACACACACACACACACACTCACATCCCAAAAGATAAAGACAAAACAAAACAGGGTCCTCATAGCAGCCATCGGCACAGCCCAGACAAAGTGAGGAACTGGGGTGTAGTTCAGAAGTTGAGCCTTATCTAACATGCTTGAAGCCCTGGATCCAAAACCCAGCATCACCAAGCAAAACAAAAAGAGAGCGGGAGAGACCCTTGAGCCCAGAGCTATGCGACCCCAAGCTGACCAGTAGCACTAATAATGGTCAGGCTCTCTAGAGCCCTTTGTTGGAAGTTGAAAAGTATAGGGTATCTACAATACCCAATTCCCTGTAGGAGGACTGGCTCCATGGCAACCTAGAGGGTGGGCTGATGCAACACAGAACACTGGACCAGAGGCTTGGGTTCAATTCTTAGCTGTCGCACCACTATAATCCCTACCAACTTTCTCCCTTTCTGGCCTCAGTTTCCTCACTTGCCTAAGCCCAGGGTTTGACCAATTTGCCCAGCCCAGAGTCTCTTGGGCCTGATGCTCAGATGGTAGGTTCTTCTAGATCTCTTTCGCTGGATTCCTAACTCGTTCCTCACAACTGGGGGCCCGCCTCCTCATATGGTCATGACTCCACAGACCTGTTGCCACCAGGAGACTGAGCTTAAGTCCAAGTGGCCCTAAGACTTGCCCGGGTGGTCAGATCGCTTGTCCCTGGTGATGACTGGCTGGGGCAGAGTCGGTCTGTGGTGGCTAAGTCCGCGATGGGTGGGCTGCAAGCTGTCCACAGGAGTGCTACTTTACAAAGAGCGGGGACCGCAACCCAGGAGGTGCCCCATCCAGCCCTGGCCAGGAACAAGCCTCGGGACTTCGAGGAGGCGTCCGGGAGCCACCTGGAGCGGACATGAGGCAGCAGGGCTCGATCCCGGCTGGATCTCCCGGCTGCAGGTTCCCAAAGAGGACAGTGCCTCACATCCCTGGGCTCAGCATCCCACGGATGGAAAGGGCTGAGCCTCGCGCCCGACCGCGCGCACGCACATGAGCCCTGGCGGCGCCCCCTCCCACCCCGCGACCACTGACCATAGTGACCGGAGCCGTCGGGCCACGTCCCGCCCCAGCGAGGAGCGAGCGGGTGCCACCGGAGGCGCTGGGCGGCTCCGCCGTTGGGTCGGGCGGCGCGGGCCTCGCGGGTGTGGGGCGAGCACAGAATACACCCGACCGCCCCTCAGACCGGAGCGTAGACCTCCACTGTGTCCCAGCAAGACGCACTCTCCGCGATTGACGTCGGAAGCCGGCAATCAGAAGCCCGGACGCAGGACGTCACAAAAAGTGGGTGGGACTCCACGCACCTTCAGCCTATGCTTTGGGGCCCATTTGACAGGAGGCCGCCCCCCTTTTAAAGACCCAGAGTGCTTTTAACTGGCAAAGGAGTTAGCCCAATCAGGAAAGCCGGTCCTGCTAATTAAAACTGCAAATTTAAGTCTAGAAGACTATATGGCCCTCATTAATTAATCAACGAGCCCACATAAGTATAGTTCTCTCAAGATAAGAGGACAGGGGCTTAGGAAGCACATGTCGGGTGACATTAAGTTACCTGCCTGCACATGAATCAATGGGTTGACAGTCATTCAGGTAATGTTTGTTGAATGAATGTTCAGGATGATTGAGTGTGGTTCTGGGGCTGTGGGGCTGTGTAGAATGCACAAGACTGAACCAGGTGTTCACTCTGTGTCCACGCTCCTGCTTACTATACATCAAACAAGGAATATTTATCATTTGAGATCTGTTTGCCAGCCCTTGACCCCTGGAGGAGCTACCGCAGGTGTTGTGTGGAGAAGGGTGCTTCTGTAAATGGCACATAACTATTTAGTAGGTTCCGGTACTTCTGTGTTTGTACTTTACTGTGGTGTAAATGTCATAATGTTGGTTGGAAACTGTTTTGCTCTTTTCTTGGGCTGATGATAGGTGGTTTCAGACCCTCATAAACCTGAACAGCTGAACTGAGTGGCAGCTACAGTTAGCCCCACTGAAGGAAACAATCATCACACCCCAGTATTCCACAGTGCAAAGTTAGGATGGTCAGTACATTTGGTATGATGTATACATAATGTGTTTTTCATTGTGTGGTGTGTGTGTGTGTATTGAGATGTGTATCTATGTTGCATGCCAAAACCAGAGGTCAACTTATATATAAATCCCATCTTATCATTTTTATTTTTTAAGATTTATTTTTATTAGCCAGGTGTGCCAGCACATGCCTTTAATACTAGCACTTGGGGCGGCAGAGACAAGCTGATCTCTGAGTTTGAGGCCAGTCTGATGAGTACCGTGAGATCCAGGACAGACAGGACTACACAGGAAAACCCTGTCTTAAAGAGCAAAACAAAAGATTTTTATTATTTTAAATTGTGTTATGATGTCCTCTAAGCTAAGTGACCATCACCTGGAGGAGCTCAGCTGGGTCTTCTTTGCAGAAGATCATCCCAGGTGAGTTTGCTTTCACCATCAAATAGAGGCTTGGAGTAGGGCAGGATCCTCACCTGAGCATCCAGCTGCTCTCACCACTTCTAAATGCAGCATAAGACCTGGGACTAGAGTGTATAGGCTGGGGACTCCTGGAGTGTGTGTGTGCGCCTTTCCTCCAGCTATGTGTCTACAGGGAAGCTAATACTATTCCTGGCTAAGGCTTTTCAGCTGCCTGTTGTGGGAGGAGCACCCTCACCCCTGTAATTCTCTCGCACCTATGTTCTGTAAGGAAGCCCAATAAACGCACTGCTTCCCCAGACTGAACTTTTATGGAATCGTGCCTTGGTTTGTCATGGGGACCTTGGGAGGATGGGTTGACATTGCTTACATCTAACCCCTGGGAAGGAATTTTAGTAACATATGTGTAGGTGAATGTGCATGAGGGTGCAGGTACCTTGGAGGTCAGATGCCCTGGAGTTTAAGCCTGCCTGACATGGGTGCTGGGAAGGGAGCTTGAATTCTCAGGAAGAGCAGTAAGTGCTCTTACCCCAAGCCATCACTCCAGCCCTTCTTCCTTATTTTGGGGGGACAGAGTTGCTCATTGGACCTAGAGCTCACAGATTCCACTAGACTAGCTGGCCACAGGTCCTCAGGGAGCCTACCATCTCTGCCTCCCTAGTACTGGGATTACAAACGCACACAATCATGTATGGATTTTTTTTTAAATATAGGCTCTGAGGGAATTGAACTCAGGTCTCTATGCTTGTGGGGCAAGCACCTTTCCAGTTGAGTATCTCCCCAGCCCTTTATTTTATGATGTTTAAATTTGTGATTGCTTTATCAAGCAGAATTCTATCATAAAGCCTAGGCATATCTATCTTAATACTTCAAGGTACCTGTATACTGTTTTCTTCTACCCTCATGTCTTCCATCACTCTCCCCCAACCCAGTTAGGCTCTTGTTCAAACCAACATCTGTGTCTCTGACACTTGCATCATACATTGGGTAGGAAGTGTGGGGTCGATGGGAGTGTCCCAATCCGCATTGGCAGCTAACTATTCCTGGGTCCTTAGTCCAGGGCACCCACAAGCAGGCACTCAGGATCCTCAACTTGTATTTGTTTACTTAACCTTCTCATTTCCCAGGGTATACAAGTTGGTCCTGTGTTTCTGTCCCTGTATCACAAAGAGATCAACTTACTTTTCAACCCAGCTTGGTATAGCATACTTTTGATTCCAGTACTCATGAGGCAAAGACTGGAATGTGAATCTTTTATTAATTCAAGGCAAGGCTTATCTAAGTCCTAAGCCAGCTAAGGCTACATAGTGAGACCTTGTCATAGAAAGAAGGAAGGAAGGGAAGGAGGGAGCAATGTTGTAAGATAATCTTTTTTGTACACTGTAAAGATGTGTCTCTGGGGGCTGGAGAGATGGCTCAGCGGTTAAGAGCACCGTCTGCTCGTCCAGAGGACCCGGGTTCGATTCCCAGCACCCACATGGCAGCTAACAACTGTCTGTAGTTCCAGTTCCAGGCAAACACCAGGGCAAATAAATAAATAAATAATAAATAAATAAATAAAGTTTTTAAAAAAAATGTGTCTCTGCCTATGGCATCTGATTGGTTTAACAAAAGGATAAATGGCCAATAGTCAGGCAGGACTTCTGGGCAGAGGAAGGAATATTGGGATGAAGAAAGGCAGAGATGCCAACGAGACCAGAGAAAGTCGGTCATATAGAATAAAAAGAGGTTAAAAAGCCACATAGTAGAATGTAGATTAATAGAAGTAGTTAATTTATAAGAGCTAGTTGGGAACAAGCCTAAGATAAGGTCTAACGTTCATAATTAATAAGAACTCTCTGTGTCTATTTGTTAGCTGGTGGCCCAAAAGAAAGTCCAGCTACAGAGAGGAAGAATGAAGGACGAGGGAGGGAGGAGAGAAGGGAGGGAGGAGGGAGGGGAGGAGGGAAGGAGGAAAAAGAATATCTACACCATACACCCCACTGAGTCTTAGGTAGCCTGAGCGCCATGCTGGGTGCCCTGAAGAGAAACGACGCGGTGGTGTGAGAGTCCCCGACTGCGCCCTGCCACAGATGCTCTTCTTACTTTTGCGGGGGTTTCTGCTATTTGTTTGTTTTGCTTTGAGGACAGTCCCCAAGGTTGTCCAAGATGGCTTTGAATCTCTGGGCTCAGGTGATCCTTTTGCCTTAGCCTTTTTGGTAGCTGGAACTCCAGGCTGTCTTTTGTTTGTTTTTTGTTTTGTTTGGGGTTCTTTTTGGGTTGTTGTTTCAGTGACGTCAGCCCACAGAAATGACAGGAACAGGCTGGGCTGGGAGTTGGCCTTCTGGGACTACCTACTTCTGCCTCTACCTAACCCCTTCTTGTGAGAGCAGTCCTTGCCATGTGGCCCTGGCTGTGTGTGAACTCAGATCCTCCTGGCTCTCCTGCCAGACTGCTCAGATTACATGTGTGCCTCCTCACCGTGGTCCGCAGGGACCCTGGACTCTGACCTCTCACTCTGTCTTGGTCCCAGTTGAGCTTTGCATCCTTGATGGAAGAATGCCTGGGTCAGAAGTGGCTCCAAGGCTGTGGTAGGACGGCTTGGTGAGGACTTACTGCCAGCTGAGGCTCTTGAGCTGGGCTGCACCCATCCCCCAACCTCAGCAACCGCACACAAAGCCAACCTTGGTCTTAGGAGAATGAATGGACTGACACCCACAAGGAACTCTTATGGCTTCTGGCTCTGTGTGTCTTCTTCAGGCAACTCCTGGGCCCTCTTGGTTGCTTCATTTCTCACCCAGTTAGGGGGGTAGGTAATCTGAGTGGCTAAGAGAACCTTTTAAGGGGCTGAGGATGTAGTTCAGAACATGGGGTACTCACTTAGCTTCTGCAGTCCTGGGTTTGATCCTCAGCACCACATACCGTGGGAGTAAACCCAGCACTGGGGGGGGGGGAACGGAAGCAGGAGGGTTGGAAGGGGGAGGTCATCCTGGCTTTAACTAGACACACACACACATTTAGTAGTGGATTCTAACAATCTCTCCCAATGGAACGTCTTGTGGGGGCGGGGCTTGTCTCCCCCTGGGAAAAGTCCCTCTGTACCCATAAGGCTTCTTCCTGAACTCTCAGAAGATGATTAGGGAGGAAAAGCTGTTTGGACGATCCCTGAGGCGGCCCATGTGTGGGGACAAATGGTTCTCTTCTTGCATCTTCTACCTGGAGTTGAGGTGACTCTGTGGAGAATCCTGGGATGGCAGCTGTGGTCTCACAGGAAGAGAGGAGAATGAGGCCTCGCATGTGGACTCTGGACCTGCTTGTGCAGCCCGTGAGGCCAGGCTACGTTGCCAAGATGACTGAGGCCTTTGCTCTTGATCTGTCTGCCCAAAGCCGACAGCTCTTCCAGACTCCCCAGCTCATCGTCTGTCTACCTCTCCCCCTTCCTCCCCTCATGAATCCTAGCTTCCCTGCAGAAGTTTAGGGGTTCAGAACCTTCTCACTTGCTCACCCTCAGCACCATCCTACAGGCTCAACTCTCCTAAGCTCCCATCTGTCACAGTCTAGGTGCTCTCTGAAGCCTTCTTGGACTGCACTGGGGGGCGGTTGTGAGGTCCTTTGAACTTCCAGGCCAGGAATCTGACCTTACCCTATGGTGACATGCCCTGCTGCTGAGATCAGAAAGGACACGGGAGGTGGTGATTATTTATGCAAATAGGCAGTGGCATCCGGCACAATCATGACATTCCCTAGGTGACCTGCTGAACAGGTCACCCCTCACTGGGCCTGGTTTCTCAACCCAGCTTTAAATGGCTGGCTTGTGAAAGCCTTTGGGAGGTGTGGGCTTGGCCTGATTGTCCCCAGGGCCATAGTCTTACTCATTTTATGAACATAAACATGACACAACAGTGAGGCCTGACACACTGGCCTCCACCAACCATGGGGATAGAGCCAAGGCAGTGACCCCCAAGGCAGTCCGTGTGTATGCCTGTATAAGGCTGTTGGTGTCTCTCAGAATCAACCCAGGGAGCCTGTGCTAGAAATAACAAGAACAATATGGGCCCCTCCCAGGATGCACGTTTCTTTGTGTGTTTTTTGACTGAGCAAACAGCCCCTACTTGCCAACTGCAGGTTGGGTGAGCTGCAGGGCCCCCAGCACTCAGTGCAGGTCTGTGGCTCTAGGCTTCTGTTGCCCAGTGTTAACACTGTCTTTCTCCTACCATCAGCTGGAAAAGCTTTTGAGGTCTACATTCTGGGACCGTTCCTCAGCTCGGGAGATCTAGAACCCCTTGGCCTTCAACCCTACTCCTACCCCACCGCACCACACCCCACCAAACCCCACCCCACCCCTATCCCACTATACCCCACTCTACCTCCTAACCTATCACCTCCCTTCCCCAGGGAGCAGAGCTTGTCTTATACCTGCCAGGCCACATTTGAGGGAGAGACTTATAATAACAACCGGATTGGGGACTGGAGAATGTAGAGGTCAAGCTGGCAGAAAGGGAGATCTTTCTGGAATCGAGGAAAGGCAGACACAGGTGTCCTGAAAGAGGAAGTTCCTCAAGGGCTTAGAGGAAAGGCCTGTGTTGTCAAGGGCTGTTGGGCCCCTGTGTGACAAAAGCCAATTTGTCCCTACCCTCAGGACACTGTGCAGCTGGTTGTCTCCTCCCTCTGAAAGCCATGCACGTTTGGGCAGCGGTCACAGCAATATTTCTGCTTTTCTGCACTAAGGAAATGGCTTGAGCCCACACAAGCCCAACAGGTCAAAGGTGGGGAGGGAGCCTCACAAATGGAGATATTTAATTTTCCAGCAGGTCAAGAGCAGGAGACACACAGTGTCCTCTTGAGCAGGAGAAAGCAAAGAGGTCACCTTGTGCCCTCTAGAGGCCCCAGCTCACACCAGCTGTACAAGTTCTGCCCTGGCTGGCTCCCAGCATTTGGAGATAGAGACAGGCCAATCTCTGTGAGTTTATGTCTAGCCTGGTCTCCATACTGAGTTCCAGGACAGCTAGGCCTATGTAGAGAGAGACCATGATTTAAATTGATTGATTGGTTGATTAATTGGTTAATTAAGGAGTGTTGGAGATGTAGCTCAATGCAGAGCTCTTGCCTAGAACAGCAAGGCCCTGTTTTCAATCCCCCCAAAAGTGTTTGGAAGATAAAGAATTGTCCAAGTTGACTTCAGACCAGCTCCCTTTGTGATTTAAAGCGGACCCACAGGCTTGGAAACATAACTCATGGGCCAGTTTCCCATCTAAGCACCCATTTATGACTCCCCAGGGCCAACTCTGTAAAGTAGCATTTCTGGAATTCCAATAGTGTCATACCGTCTTGGGCTGGGCAGAGACAGCTCAGGCTTCTGTACAAGAGGAACCTCTGAAGATGTTTCTAGAAAGCTGAGGCACTTCTGTGCCTGCTCCAATTCTGTCCACTCTCTGTGTGGGGAAAAAGGACTCGGAGGGTGCGCGCCGAGGCCTGCTTTGCTGTGCATACTCAGTCTGAGGTCATGATGTAGGAAGGAAAGATGGCAGACACACTTTGGGAAACTCTTAGGTTAAGACCACACGTAGACAGATGCATTTATTACCAACTGAAATGGGCACTCTCTAAAGTGAGTGGGGGCAATGGCTAGAGATTTGTGTCGACCTGCATGTTTAAGCAGACACCATAACCATTCTCTAAGCTCTATGGAATGAACACACAGCTCTCTGGGAGAACATTTCCTATTCAGGTGATTGACAGGACCATTTGGATTCACTTTAAAGGGGGAGGGGACAGTTGTCTTTATTTTTATCAGGAAGCCTATGAGTAGACAGTAATCTTGTGGGTTTTTATGGGCTGATTAAAATGCTGCGTCTCCATCCAGAGTCAGAGATATGACTCAGGTCCTATTCTTTTTCTCTTTTAATTGCTTTTTATTTAGGTGGGAGCACGTGTGTGTACCATGGCACACCTGTGAGGGCCAGGGAACGACACAGAGAGGAGAAGTCAGTTCTCTCCATCTACCATGTGGGTCCCGGAGAAAACTCCAGTCACCAGGGCTGATAGTCAGTACCTGCTCTAGTTTGCTTTCTGTTGCTATAATAACCACCGGGACCAAAAGCAGCCTGGGGAGGAAAGGGCTTCTTTGGCTGACACTTCCATGGCACAGTCCATTGAGTAGGAACTGAAGCAGAGACTACAGAGGAACACTGCTCATTGGTGTCTCTCATCCGTCTGTGTCCCCACCCCTAAGGCACAAGTTCAAATGTCTTTCTTAAACAACCCTGGACCACATGCATAATAAGGATGGTACCTCCCACAGTGGGCTGGGCCCTCCTACATCAACTAGTGATCAAGAAAATGCCCCCGAAGACAAGCACACAGGTTAGTGTGATAGAGGCAATTCTTCATTTGAGGGTTCTTCTTCCCAGCTTTGTCGAGCTGACATTAGCCATCACAGTGCCTTTACCTGTCCAGCCCTCCCATTGGTGCCTCACACCCCTCTCACCGCCCCACAACTTCAGTTCCTGGTTTTCCAAGCTGCCCTGAGGGAAGGGTCCATACCCAGTCACCTTCAGTTCTGCTGATATGTGACTAACACTAAAACCCCGTATCAAATTGATTTCCTGAGAATATATATAAACAGAACCACCATGTCAGATAGCACATCTCAGAAACATTCATTCGGTAGCTTAATTTGTATTTTTGACAGACAAAAATTTTATGGTTGGAACACTTTGCATGTCTATAGGCCATTATTAATTTTTTTGTGGTTTGCTTGACTACAAACTATCCAAGCCAATTTTATTTTACGTATTTTTGTGAGTTTGGGGTCCTGGACTGAATGAGAAATGAGAGTATCAGCTAGACACCAGCATCTGTCTCTTGGTTTCCAAACAGCAGACACATAGTGACTGGCTGTCCCAGACTTCTTCCTTTCTATGATGACTTAGAGCCTCTCAGTGCATTCACATAGAACCATCCTCCCAGAGGCTGCTTTTGTCAAGAAACAAGAAAAATGAATAGCACTGGTCACTGTAGCCCTGGAACCCAAGTCTAAATCTGGCATTGGGCATCTGGATAGCAGTTTGCCCCCCTTCTCAGGCAGACGTGATGGTCTTGGCCCTTTAGCCCCCACAAAGTCTCTGTCCTAGTGTCTTGGCCACTTTCCTCCTGACAGTCACCCAAGAGCACCATTGCTGTGACACTCAGCCTCCTCCCTGTTCCCCTTCCTGACAGAAGCAAATAGCCTCCCTCTCTCCTGGCCGCTCCTCCTCAGCCTCACCTCTCAACAGAACTCCCCACCCCCATTCTGCCCAGGGGAGCCTGCTACCCACCATTCACCATGTACCACTGTTCACAGCTTTCCACTGCTGGCAGCTAGCTCACCAGCTGCACTTCACCATCCATAGGCACCCACCAACAGGCCTGTGAAGGCAGCATCCTAACTGCAGTACCCACAGCAGCAGGTGGCTCCCTGGGCCCCCCGTGACGCCTACTTGGAAGGAGGAGTGTCAGGCTCCGTGTGTGTGTGTGTGTGTGTGTGTGTGTGTGTATGTGTGTGTGTGTGTGACATCTTCCCACCCAGCTTAGAGAAGGGCCTTGCCTTCTCTAAGTTTGGAATACATCAGTCTCCTGAGGGCTGATGTATTCCAAACTGTGAGAAGATGCTCAGGGTGGGCACCTTCTGGGGATCCATGGTCAGAGCATCTGCACACAGAGTCTCTTGCTCGCTCTCTGGCTGCTGTGACTCAGGCACACTCCCATGTATCTGGTGACTTGGGGACTTCTTCTCATTCCCCATGACTCTGTTAGTCCTAACAGTCAGACTATGAGAAGCGCATTGCATCAGGAGGCCGGAGTTATAGTAAGAAAGGTAGTCCTGGAGCTCAGATGTAAAGACCATGCAAATAGGGAGGTCCTGCCCCCTGCCACCACCAGTTGCCACCATCTCTCTCTCACCCTATCCCGGGCACCCCTGACAGGCCCCAGTGTGTGTAACACTATCAGGTAAGGTTCTAGAGACCTTACCTGCTTCCTCATTGCTCCACTTTCCAGAAGCTTATGACTTTATCCTTGGTCTCCCCACCATCTCCTTCTTTTCAGAGAAAAAATGGGGAGAAAATAAGGCAGAGTAATGGGGGGCTCATAATGATGCCTGGGGCCATAGATCTTCGCACATATGGGAGCTCTCTGAGGACTAGATACTGGGAAATGGTCCTGGACACCTTCTTGCTGTCGTGGGACTTCCCCTAAGGATGTGCTGTACTGTTTGAGACTGTGTCCTGACCAGCATGCTCGGACTCCAGGAGTAGCAAGCTCATTCTCAGTGTCTATTTTGTCCACTATAAATTCCAGGAAAGGGAAATAAATCTTTCACCTGCCAGTGCTTTGGCCCTGACACCCCCTTCCCAGGGGCGCACAGCAGCAAGGAAGTGGGGGTCTGCAAACCACATGGCATCAGCACCAAGTGAGTAAACAGAGGTTCAGAGAGGTCAACTGTCTTATCGGAAGTTGCACAGCCTGCTAATGGCAGAAGTAGATGACCAGGAGTCTAGATTCCTGTGTGGTCTCCTGGATGTGATTGTCTGCCTCTTTCATGCTTCTTTCAAAAAGCCATACCTGACTGTACTCAGCATCCCTCTCTGAGAGTTATTCATATCCCCTGTCCCATCTCCAGATATATGCAGTACAATACTGGGTGCATTTGACTGGATAAATTAGTGTGGGTTGAGTGACTACTAGAGATCTATAGTCTTGGTGGGGCCTTATGGGAGATGCCTGAGAAACCACAACATCCCCATATTATTTCTTCTCTTGCACTGGAAAAATGATGAAATAAACACACAACAGCCAATGCATGCACCTTACTCAGAAATTACAACATTTTGATTATAGTATGAAGGGGCTGTGGAATCCCAGGAGATGCCAATGACATGACCTTCAACAGAAATGGCTGTCCCCAAGCTGAGCCACACAGCAGCTGGTGAGAAGGCCTTCTTTACCAGGCAAGGCTTGCTTCCTGCTGCTGCTGTGACTGGGTACTCAAGATAGGACTGTCCCCTCTGCACACACCTGCAGATGAGCACACGACATTGCCTTGCACACAGGAGGACACATTCAAGGATTCTGGGCTTGAATGCTTCTCTTGAGCCTTCACTAAAGATGGCAGACAGGATGGGTCCTTTAGAATGATGCTAAGGGCTGGACCACACTATGCCTAAAACCCAGACACCAGACTTTCTTGGTAGAGGAGCCAAGCTTGTTACAACCTCAAATTCACTACAAAGTGACAGCAATCAAGATGATGTGGTTTTGGTGCACGAAGATTCAAGCTCAATGGAGCAGAATCTGGAGACTGTGGGGCCTATGTTAACAGATAGTACTAATGTATCTTTCAGAGGTAATAAAACATTCTTGAATTCAATGGTACAATTTTGACTACACTGGCAGCCTTAAGGGCATACTTTGGAGAGGTACATTTTTATGGTATGTGAATTATATCTCAAAAAGTAAATCTGAGCCCTGTCATTGGCTGAAGCCAACCTGATAACATTTTTCATTACTGTATTGAAGTAGTTTAGCGGGAGGCAGTGAGAGGTGGTATCCCAGGGCGCTTGTCTGAGCCCCTGAGGAGGGAATCAGGGCTTCTCTAGTCACTAGAATGCCCAACTCTAGTGCATTCACATATGCACACCGGTGTGTCCTCCTGTGTGCAAGGCAATGCTGTGTGCTCATCTGCAGGTGTGTATGTATGTATGCCTCATGTTGTAGCTTCCAGCGTGGGGGTATGCATCAAATATCAAAGACAGATTTACTATCAAATATCTTTTCCAGAAAGGGATGCCGGCCTCCAATAGCTGTCTCTGCCAGTTCTCTTTCTGACATTTCTTCTGCAACTGGAAAGTTGGATCTTCAAGCTCTGGGATGAGAGAGGTAAGGTTCATCTTGGCTCAGTAGATGCTCTGTGGTATCTGTCAAGTCTGATCTTCTCCAAAGGAGTTCCATATTATCACTGTCTGAGTGAGTAGATACTCTAGGTCCCTGGAGATGCAGGATAGGGTCAGAGCTACATACAGCTGAGGTCAGACATGCAGGATACAGGGATATACCCAACCAAGCCCAAGGATGTGACTTAGGAAGATGAAGAGCATACAAAGCATAACATCACTTCTGATGTTAATTTGCAGATGAGAAGAATGGCATGTCTGAGGTGCTCCCTAAAACTTGGTGACAAATCATACTTTCATGCAATGTTCTTAAGTTACAATCAGACTTTAGGTAAAGACAAATAGAACCCTGAGTACTCGTGGGAAGTGTCAAGTGTGGAACCAGGATGTGCGCCAGGCAGATATTAGGTGGTGCAGTTCTGATTACTACCACTAGAGGGCAGAGACCCTGCAAAAATGGCAATGCTGTCCTGGTCTGGGACCAACCAACCAAGCTGCCAAGCTTCTTTCTGGTTCCTGGTGGCAGTGTAACCCGGCAGATTCTCCCCGCTGCAACCTCCACACTCTGGCAACAGTTCTCTTTTCTGCGATTTGACCAGAAGGAAGAAACTGGGAAAGCAGTGTTTTTAAACCCTTCTTTTGAGGCAGTTGCTTTTTGGCATCTCCCAGGATTCTTCTTTCCTAGTGTGTATTGTCCCCATTTGCCACACAAGGAAACTGAGGCGCAGGGAGGATACAAATGAGCCACACAGTCAGTGACTGGGCTTGGGCCTAGAGACAGCCTCACCCAGACTCTCCCCAGGTGCAGAGGAAAAAGGTCTCTAAGTCTTTGGTCCAGGCTTCAGATATCACATATGGGCACAACAGTCCTGTGGCCCACTCCTAGAGACTCTGTTTCATCCCAGAGAAGAGCTCCTGGTACTGCTGGGCGTCCTGGATGGCTCTGAAGAGCTTGCTATAGTGCTTCATCATGGTGTCCACCAGTGCTGTCCGGGATGCATTCCAGTCTCTGCAGCCCACGGAGACTAAGCTGAGTGAGACGGATGGATGTCCCGCTCAGCAGCTACACGGACAAAGTGGGAATTCTGCATAGAGCCCCCAAGCTAAGTGGAGCCAGAGAGTTAGGCCAGGTCTTCTCCAGGAGTAGGGAAGAACCAGCGGTTCTCTGCGTGTCACCAGCCACTTCCTGCTTCTCCTTCAACAGAAGCCTGGGCACAGGAAAGGCCACTTGTTGTTAGCTTGTAAACATCTTCCTAGCTTGCCTCCTGGGCGTGGCCAATTCCAGCAATGCCATGTTGCGGCCACGCCCCCCTCCCTGCAGAGCACGCCCCCTCCCTGCAGAGCACGCTTTCACGTGTCGGGGCGTGTCTACATGGTCACCCTTTAAAGAGATGCTACACGGGGCATAAATCCCTTTTTCTATCTCCTCTTCCTTCTCTCTCTCTTCTCTTTTTTCTCTCTCTCTTTCCTTCCTTCCTTTCCCCGCCCGTTCCCTGGATATCCAAACCCCAATAAACTCAACATGGCCTCCTGGAAGCGTGTCAGCGTGTTCCATTCTTCCACGTGCAAAATACTAACAACTTGGAGGCCGAGGACACATTGGGAACCGACGCCATACAAAGCAGGAGACTTATGGAACCTGAGAGAAGAACACAGGGATGTCCCGTTTGAGGGACCAGATTCAGCGGGTGCAGTGTCCGCTGTAAGGAGACAGATGACCCTGACTCAGTATCCAACGTAAAATTCTGTATCTCCCACCAACCCCGAAGCTCTAGCCTGAAGTGCAGAAGCGTGTCACCCTGGTCCCAGTCTGCAGGGCAGCGACTGCAGCATCCTATCCATCACATCTGCCTGCCAGGGTCATTTCTCTGCTGGGCCTCACCAGAGGTCACCTGTGACACTTGTCACCTCCAGGGCAGAGCTGGGCTTTCAGAGGCCCTTCCTCACCTCACAGCCTTCACTGAGGCATGAATATGGTGGCTATGAAATGAGATGCAGCCTGAGCCCACTGAAGCCACCCTGGCTGGGTGACCGTGGGCAAGGGCCTTACCCACTCTGTGCCCCAGAGCTTGTGAGGAGATTTGAGAAAGCCTAACTAGCACAGGGAAAATATTATATATGTGCTAGTTCTGATTCTGTTACTGTGATAAAACACTGGCTAAAAAACCAGCTGCTAGTCCACCATGTGACAAAGTCCAAACAACAGGCTCTTGAAACAGTTGCAGCAGATCAAAAGCACAGGGAAGGGAACACACCCATACTTCCTTCTTCTTTGCCTACCACTCACTTGAACTCAGCCACCTTTCTCTACACCTACATAGCGCAGAACCTTCTGCCTAGGGAGTGAAGCCACCCACAGTGGGTTTTTCTACATCAGTTAAAGCAATCGTGACAACCCCCCACAGAGACATCTACAGGCCAGCCTAACCTAGGCAATTCATCACTTTCTGGGGTGGTCCTAGGTTATAACAAGTTGACAATTACGGCTAACCATCACAGTAACAATTCTTGTTTTTTGATGATGTTGGGATAATGACATAAATATGTATTTTATGTGCATTTATTTGTATAGCTATGTATATACGCTGTGTGTTTCCTTCCCCTTTCCATATTTCTATTACCTCCCTGCTGCATAGAAAGAGAAATCAAGAGCCTAAGATCTTGCCAGAGGTCCTAAGATATTATCACCAGGCAGCCTAACCTAGACATTAGGACTTTTTCCTTTGTAGTTACCATGGTATCATTAGCCTTTGTGTGTCTCCGCTCAGACCCAAACAGTTGGGTGCTCAGACAGACACATACAGAGTGTCTCCTGGCTGGTCACAACCATATCTGGGCATCCAGCACAACACAGGTTCAGTCTTGACTCCTCAAGGAGCACCTAAGACAGACATGATTTCAATAGTTGGGTCAGTACTCAAGGGCTGAGAGCTGAAGAAGGTCCAGCTTATACCCACAGTGGCTGAGGTACGATCTCTGCGGGACCACAGAGCACCCCAGATGAGCCATTGTGGACTCTGGTTTCTTATTCACATAAACCTGGAAAGGGGAGGGGGAAATCTTAATTTCCCCAATCCCTCTGGGAATCCCAAACCCTCAGAGATATGAGTGACCAAAATAGAACTTTGCTTTGAAAATCTGCTCACAGCTAGGGTGTGGTGGCTCCACCTATGACCTAGCACTTGAGAGATGAGGCAGGGTAATGGTATGAATCCAAGAACAGCCTGGATTAAGTACAGGGTGAGATAGGATGACCTTGGGCTATAGTGTGGACTGTATCAAAAAAATAGAGAGAAAAGAAAAAAGCCGAGGGGGAGAAGGAGGAAAGAGAGAGGAAGAAAGGAAGGAAGAGGGGAGGGAGGGAGGGAGGGAGGGAGGGAGGGAGGGAGGAAAGAAAGCTGTGTTCATAAGGAGGCTTGCAGTGGATTCAGGTGTTACTGAGGGAGACCTAGAGACTTAGCTTTGGGGTCTCAGGATCCAGAATGGGGCATAGCCAGCCCCCATTGAGAACCCTATTGCACGCTGCCCTTTCTTCCTGTTTGTTTCTGTGTTCTTGGGGAGAGAATTGGCACCATCATTGCATAGGACAGCTCCACTCTCTAAGAATTGCCTTAAGGTTCAATTTGTATCAGTGAGTGTTTATATAACCCCTTAATAAATATTAATCCTTTATATAATCAATTGCCAGTAAATAATTCTGCAGTAGAGACTATCACCTGTGGCTTCAGGAGGGATGATGCCCCAGGGTTTCCACTTCACAGGGTTGGATATACTGACAGTCATTTGTAATCCCTGCTTCGTGGTGAGGATACTCAGCCCCTAGAGCTTGGGAATGGACCAAATTCTGAGGTCAAAGCAGAGCCCAGGATGAAGGATTGTGCCCTGGTTTCCCTTCAGCTCTCCTACATCTTGATTCACGTTATGTTATGATTCACTCTCTTCCTTGACTTCTCTGGGATAGTTTTGCCCTGTCATAGAATTAGAACAGTTTTGCCTTGTGATAGCATTAGGGCACCACTTGGACAGGATAGGACCAGAACCTGGGCAGAAGGACCAGGGATGAGGCAGGGGCAGGGCAGGGCAGGGCCGGGCCGGGCCGGGCCAGGACAGGGTCAAGGCAGCTTGTACCTGGCTAAAATCCTGCTATAGCAGCTTTGGGTCCACCTCTTCATATTCAGGATTGCTGAGGCTAGCACCTGAGCTGTATTTGGGGCTACCAGCAGTGTGCCTCACCACCTGGGCAACACAGGAGCCAAGCAAGGGCCACATAGACCTAAATAGAGCAGCAATGGCGGGTGCTTCCTCTCTGGGTTCTCCTGGCATCCTTGGAAGCCTGAGATAGAGTGCCCCCTTCACAGAAAGTGGAACTAAAGATGAGAGATGGGCAGTGACCAGCCCAAGATTACATAGCAGTGCTGCTGGCTCTGGACTCAGGGTTCACTATGTCTAAGTCCAGGATCTTTGAGGTGCATCCCAGGTCAGGATGGCTGGAGAATGCACCTCTGTAATGGTATTACCATTCTCCCTGCCACATAACTGGTATGGCCCCGTCAGTCCCCAACTATATAGTACCAAGACACTTAAGGGACTGCTAATAGGCGTCAGCTTCCAAGAACACTCCGAAGAGTCTCGGAGTGAGGGCAAACTAATTCCAAGAGGAGCCAGGTTCCATTGTCTCTGTCCTTGGCCCTTCACCCACACGTTGCTCATGCATTTCTCTGTGAGCTCATGCAGAACCTCGGGAAACTGGGAGGAGGACCAGTGACTGATGGTGGAGGAAGGAGAATGAGGGTCCAGGTTCCTGTGAGTCTAAGGCCACGCCCATCTCCCTGGGTCACTACTGTAAGCATTTCCAAGGGTTGCATTCACCTGGAATGTAACAGAGTCAACTATGCCCCTGGGTGTGGCGATGCAAACATGGGCCCACCCACCCTCTTAAAGAAAGTGCTCACACAAGTCCCCTCCCTCTTCCTTTTTCTCTGCCCCCTTCTGCCCCCCTCCCTCTTCCTTTTTCTCCGCTCCCTTCTGCCCGCACCTCTGCCTGCTGCTCTAATAAACTCTAGTGTGGTACTCCCGGTGTTGAGATTCCATTCATGCGCCACGTGCAAAAAACTAACAACTACCGCAACACCATTCATTAGCCCTGCCAGCCTAGGTGACCCCAAGTAGATGTGAAGAATGGAAACTATTTCCATGGGTCTAGAGTCTCCTAGACTGGGCATGGTGGGGGAGAGTCTATTCTGGCCTTGGGTTGAGAGAGGAAAGTGTATTTGTAGGAAAGGTCATTGGGGACAGAGACCCTTTAAAGGCCAGGGCTGCCCCAAGATGGGCTAGTGCTCACCTGTGGGGTGGAGTGTGTGGATTGGTTGTGGAGGCCCCGGTATTTCAGAACCTGAGGTTCTCTCTAAGGGACAGGAATGAATAAGACATTGGACAGGGAGGACATTCTGGCAATAGAACGGTAAGACAAAGGCTCAGAGGCATGGGGGAGCCTGCATGGCTGCTGAGAGCCTTGGGTAGAACAGAAAGGGCAGATCGGTGGGGGGGGGGGGGTGGTGGCTCGTGCCGGGAAGCTGGTGGTAGGAGCTTACAGTACCAACAACAGCAGGTAAGGGACCAGACTGCTGTGGGAACAGGAGAGGGGGTGGAAGGCACCAAGGAAGGCAGAGAAGCCACCAACAAACCAGCTCAGAGACCACAGGGATCTAGGGTAAGGCCCCAAGAAGCAGGCAGTCGAACTAAAGGGGATGACCCAAAAGGTGCTCCTGATCTGCATGCAGTATTTTCTTCATTTTAAAAACTAAGAGAACATATTCAATTGGCTCATGGTCCTGGGTTTACCCCATGGTGCAACAAAATGTAATAAAACTGCCTGCATCACTACTCTTTGCCTTGGGTCCTGAGTAAGAGGAGGGTCATTGAATGCGATACTGTGCACAGTAGTACCACAGCAGACAGTCAGATGGGAGAAGCCATCTAAGTGACTCCTGAGTGGGTAATGCATACCACACCGATACATTGAACAAAGGAAGGATTTGAATCTGGGGTTGAATAGAAGAAGGTTTTTATTGTGCGATCTAGGAGAAGGATGTACATTTTAAAGTGTGAATTGTGTACTTCTAAGGATTCCCATTAACACATGTGGGCATTGAAGAACTCGGGGCCACAGGGTGGGGGTACTGATTACATTGCTGCTATGGAGATTATGCAGTCCCATATACACAAAGCCCTGATATTACTCACCATTATCATACCCAGTTCCAACACATCTGAGACTAGGATGTTCACATGATAAAAAGAAGCTGCTGGTGCAGACACACACATCAGCACTGTGGTGGTTCTGTAGTGAAGGTGGGGTCCTGTCTAGAATGGTTTTCAGTCACACTGGGGGAGAGTTTGGGTGCACTCCCATAGTTCTACCCTTTCTACTAGAACAGACCTCAAAGAGTCCACAAGAGGGCGTCTGCATGCTTCCCCAGACCCTTGGAGGATACCCATCCCAGGATCACCATCCCTTCCTCTGAGCTCAGAAGTTCCCTAGTCCTCAAAATATGCAGCTTGGAGCTGGGATGAGCATCCCGACCTGGGTGGCTTTTACAGCTCCCTGGGTGGCCCAGACAAAGGCCTCTTATTTATCACTTTTAGGACTCCCAGTGTCCTCTAAAATCCTAATTGTGGAGAGAGACAGCTAGGAGGCCTCCCTCCCTCCTGTGGTACTATGGTGAGGACAGAGGAAGAGCAGGGTACTCTGGAAGCCAGGAGGGAGAGAGCCAAGAAAAGACCAGGTCCTGTCTTTGCTCCCGGAGTCCGGAGACTGTGGATACCTCTGTGTGCTTTCCAAAGGGCCAGGATTCCTCAAGCGTGACAAAGGTCACAGACCAGTTGATCTGAGCCGGAGAGAAGTCCCCCTGGGTTTACCTAGGTCCTTCAACAACAGAGCCAGCCCCCTTTGCTGGCTGACTCCCAAGATCCAGCCTGAGAGATTGAGCAGGGTTAGTGAGGATGAAGAATGGGGTTCTCAATGCTGAGACAGATCAAGACAGCTGCTGAGAACAGCCCTTGCCTATAGTGGACAGGACAAAGGACCAGAGCTCTGACAACATGCTGGAGAATTTCAGACACTGCCTTCCTATAGGGCCTCGGATCTCCATCCTTGACCTTGAACCTATGAGGCCCTGAGAAGTGGATAGCATCAAGCCCTCCCACACTTTGGACCTGCAGCACACTCAGGTTGATCCATGAAGAACCCCGTGAGAAACACCGAGAATTCAAAGGCTAGAACATCAGGTCTCAAGGGAAGCAAGGTCAAGGTGAGTTTCAATCCTAGTATCTAACCAGTCTCAATTCCAAACATCTCAGCCACAGGAGAAATTCAGATCTGGCTCAAATCCTGAGGTTTTTCTAGGAGACATGGGGACAAGAGGGCCACCCACATGTCCAGTTGAGTATACGAGATCCTGGAAGCTGTATGCTTAGGACATCCACTCATTGAATGGAATTCATCTTAGAAAGAGGCTTTGGGACCCTGAGACTGAGATCCTTAGCTGGTGTACTTTGGCCTGAATGGAATTTCTGATACTGGACATGACCATGCATTACACATTAGTTCACAGTTCCTGTCCAATCGTGCTTCTTATTGTAGGTGTGAAGTTGTCTGTGTCCCTTACTTACCAAGGAGCATTGGTGCTGGGCCTCAGCCAATGTCAAGGAAGTAGCTCTCTCTTTGGAGAATGGTATCTGACTCCCTGGAGTCTGCTGTAGCAGCTGACAGACCTCTGACTGGCTGAGCATGGAGCTGGACTCGGCACACAGTAGGCAGTTTACAGGTGTTGCCTTCAGCTCATCCCTACTAAGTATGGTCTGGGACAAACGACAGATCTGCATCAAGATCCCATGGACACAAAGGAGCCCTGAGACCAAGGCACAGGTGGTGAACACTGGCCAAATGTTAGAAGTATCAGAGAGAAGACACAGTCTTCAGCTGTCAGTCACAAACTACAATGCCAATTGCAGTTGCCTCCTCCCATTTTTAATGCTAACCCTATGGGGACTTATCGTGTGGCTAACTCACCTGAGGCCAGGCTCTTGGGTGACTTTTCCTCTTTCAGCTTCCTACGCTACAGTATTTCATGAGATCTTCTTGTAGTTTGGAAGAACTTTAGCCCCTCCCACCCCCAGGGCTCATGTGTCAGGGATGAGTTTTATGGTCGTAGTCACAGTGAGGTATTGTGCTCTTTAAGGGGCAGAGCCTAGCTGGAAGGGGTTAGGTCATTAGGAGTTCTGCCCCAAGGGATTACCATGCTTCTTATGGGATCCCTGCATGCACTCCTGCCATGAAGAGGCCCAACTGAGTGTCCTCACTAAAGGCTAGCCTATGGGGCTACCCAATCTGGCAACCATGTGAGCTGTAACTTCTTTACAAAGGACTCAGCAATGGAAAGAGACTAATGCAGAGCTCTTTCTACACACAGGGTCCTCCTTGTCTCAGGCTCTGTTTCTGGGAGAGATCACTAACATGTTGCCTGACATCTCACCATCATGGCTTCATCTAAGAAACAGAGGCAAATTCTTTTTCTAGGGTCTTCTCCCACATGCTGTTGGGTGTTATAGAAGGTTCCTGGGCCGGACTTTCTGGTCTAACCCAGAGGCTCGGACCCACTCTCAGCCCCACTTAGCCTCAATTAATCACACACAGGCTTATATTATTTTTACGCTGATTGACCTAGGGCCCAGACATATAACTTGCTATCACTTGCTCTTAAAACTAACCCACATGGCTCGGTAGCTTTTCATAGAGCAGCATTTCAGCTGTTGTCCTTTCTTCCTGGGAACAGAACTAGATATCCAGCCTATCTGAAGTAGCTTGGATGAAGGAGGTGTTGTAGACTATTAGTTTAACTGTGTAAAGGTGTGTTGCCTTTTTTTCATGCTGCATTTGTTTAACGATGTAAGTAAGGATGTGTGTTTAATTAAGATGCATCTGCTTCACCTTGTCTGCTTAAGGCACCTGATTGATCTAATAAAAAGTTGAACAGCTAATAGCCAGCCAGAGAAAGGATAGGCAAGGCTGGTGAGCAGAGAGAATGGAGGAGAAACCTTGGCTAGAGAGAATGGAAGAAGGGAATGGGGAGGGAGGACACGCCTACAGCCAGAAGCTAGACACAAAGCAGAGAAAGTTAGATCTACAGAAGCAAAGAAAAGTAAAAAGCCCCGAGGCAAAAGGTAGATAAAGAGAAACAGGTTAATTTACGTTAAAAGAGCTAGCTAGGAACTAGCTTAAGCTAGGCTGAGCATTCAAAACTAATAAAAAGTCTCTGTGTCATGATTTGGGAGCTGCTTGGTGGCCCAAAAGAAAAAGCCTTTTCCAGCTTACCATGTGAGGGATAGTGAGAAAATGTCTTCTCCGCTCTTGCCTTTTCCAGCTTACCATGGATAGATCACAGCCCAGGGCTACCCACACGTGTCAGATGGTAGAGGTGTCCACAGGAGCAGCCTGGCCTCCGAGTCCCTGGAAGGAGGCCATTAGAGACAGTGTATAGAAAACTCCCACAGTGCTGCACCAGGACATGTCCTGGAGTTTGTTTGCCCCAGCAGCCGATCTTGATGAGTTCAGAAGGCCTGATCTTTGGGTCTGTCTCTACCACTCACTCTCTGAGTGTGGTCAGCAAGCTGAGTACTGTGCAGGTAAGAAACAGAGACCTACAGTCATGTGACTAGGAGGTGACCGTCCATAGAAGGGCTTCAGGTCTCCCCCACTTCAACCCTCCAGACTCCTAGTATGCTGTACCACTGTCAATGGCTAGAACATGCTTCCGGGCCTGTCTCTGTAGTCCTAGGGCATTTGGGGAGCTGAAGCTAGGCTTTGGCCACTCTCCTTATTCCCTACCCCCATCATTAAGCCATGGTTCCTGTCCCCAGAAAAGCCTTCCACTGCCCTAACCTGAGAAATAAGCCACTCTCCGGTCCCAGAGAACCCCAGAACAGGCTCACACAGTACCCATAGCTCCTTCAGCACTCCTTGCTCAGGCCCTACCCCAACCCTCCCCAGTTCAGGGGCTGGGCTTCCCTCCCCCACCTTTGATTCCTGTACAGCCCAGCCATTTCAGCCATGGTGTTGCTTTTCTCCTGGGCTTGCTCTCTCTCCTTCTTCCTCTCTCTCTCTCCCTCCCAATCTCTCTTGGCCCTGTTCAGTCTGGACCCTTCCAGAGGCCTCTGCTCATGCTCTCTCTCACATCTACAATGAAAACCTGCTCCTCATGTTCTCATTGTCATTCAGCTGCCCTCTATATTGTAGAGGTTTATGCTTCCGGGCCCACCT
Source organism: Sigmodon hispidus (assembly GCA_004025045.1). Lineage (NCBI taxonomy): Eukaryota > Metazoa > Chordata > Mammalia > Rodentia > Cricetidae > Sigmodon > Sigmodon hispidus. Next base: position 104,538 of record PVIH01004663.1, on the reverse strand, counting down.
GTTCTGTAATCAGAGTCACAGCAGTTTCCGGTAACTTAAGAGATTCTTGCACATCAGTCTGGGGCCCTGAAACTAGGATTGCCAATGAAACATACTGGCTACCTATGTAGGCGGGGATATCAGACAGGCAGCTGGTAATTGTTTAGCATAAGCATATCTTATGAGACTTCAGGGATATATTTATGCTGCAAATAGTGCTTATGTGGAATTAAAAGTTAACTAGGCATTCTGTACCTTTTCTGATGGTTCTTCTTCAAGATTTAGTAGGCACAAGCGAAGTTATTAGAAAGACAGGTAATGAGCAGGGTAAAGGGTACTAGGAGAGGGTGGTATCACCTCAGGGCCGGAGTGGTAGAGAGCCTACTGAGAATCTTCCCAGCTGGAGGTACAGTCAGGACAGACTGGTCCACGGACACACAGTCAGGGTAGGTCCATGCACGGACACAGTCAGAGTAGGTCCATCCATGGACACACAGTCAGAGTAGGTCCATCCACAGACACACAGTCAGGGTAGGTCCATCCACGGACACAGTCAGGATAGACCCGTCCACAGACACAGCCAGGACAGACCAGTCCACCAGCACAGCCAGGACTGATCCATCCACCGACCCAGCTCAGAGCAGAATAGGAACTAGAAACAGCCTGGCTTGGCCTCATCACCCCCACCAGTGCCCCCTGTAGGTTGAATCCAGAGAGCAGGAGTCCTGGGGATGCCTTGGGCTGCATTAGGAGAAGGGGTGGAGCCTGGCTCTGGCAGCTCCTGGGGACTAGCACAGTCTAGAAGAGTTGAAGTTAGCTTACATAATCCTCCTTGGGTTCTGTCCCCTGATACAGAGGACTGACGCTGCCAGGCCAGGTGCAGACAGTGAGTGTGGGCAAAGTCTCAGATGCCACATACAGCCTGGAGAGCTGCCAGTGTGTTTAACCATCAAGAGACCCAGAGCCAAGGCCTGTGGATATTGCCAGATGCCAGAGGACCTCCAGTCCTACCAGGTTTTGCTTAAGTCACCCGAAACAGATCTAGTTCTCAGGTTCTTTTGCCCTGAAGTTTCTCCTGAGATTTCTAGCACCCCCACCCCCACCCCGGGCCTGTCTTCTCCCTCCCAAACCCCTGTTCTAGCTGTTGCCTCCACACAGATTGCCCCACTTCACAAGCCCCCAAACCTTTATCTAGCAGGTCCCAGCAGGCAGGCTACTCCCCTGCCTCTGAGTCCAGGAGAACCTTGTACTGAGCAGCAGAAAGCAAAGAAAAGGTTAAATCGTGTTCGTTTCCTCCTCGACTCTGTAGCCGGTGTGATCTCAGAGCCCTGACCCAGCATTTCCAACAGCCTCCTGGGACCAGCCCAAGTCTGGGCATGGCTGCAGTGCCCACATGGCCCAGACATTTCAGATCTACATTTGCCTCCCTGTCCCTGCCTTTTGGCTTCACTCAACCCCCGAGAGGCAACCAGGTACAGCAATGGGAACAGCCTACAGCCCACAAGCTGGAACAATTCACTTCTGCCAAGAATTATCTGCTAAGATTAGGACAGCCTGTGAGAAACCCTCCGTCTCCCTCCCTAGCCCTTCCGGCCTTTCCCTGGTCCTTCCATACCCCTCCTCTTCATCTTCCTCACTTCTACCATCCCTTCCCCCTCCCCTTCCCCCTTCTTGTTGGCCCCTCTCCTCCCCTCCTTCCCCCTCCTTGCTCCCATCCTCCTCCTCCATTTGCCCCTGCTCTCTGAGGAGCTGGGTAGGAGCAACATCTCAACAGCTGACTTTGCTTCTGGCTCCCAGTAGGGCTCGTGACATTTGACTTATGCTTGGAGGATAAAAATAATAACAGCTACATCCATTGGGTGCTAGTCTCCAGTGCTCATTGCCCTGATGTCCTCATTGGACTCATGGGCAAGAAGGGGCAGACGGGTGGGGCAAAGGTGGAGGCTCAGAGGAAACCATTGCATTGACCCAGAGGCCTCCACAGCCCTTCAATCCACTGGAATCTGCTTCGGTGAGCAGCCTTCACCTCCAGGGACAGGAGTTCCTGTGCTAGACAGACACCTGGGTCAGAAACCAGGCCACTGGACACCAGGGCCAAGAGATGATCCAGGCAGGGCATGTGGTATAACAGATAGCTGATCCTGCTGGGACAGGAGTGACACTTGATATAGGGCCAGGGGCCTGAAGGCAGGACATAGAACAGGCAGCCAGCTGGCCAGCCAGGAAGGTCTCAGAACAGGCCCTGCACTAACTCAGAGTCAGCTCTGGTCCCTGGAGCCTGTCTGTCAGCCCTCTTGCGTATCAGGACAGCCATCCTTTTAAGTATGCCTTGGCTGTCATCATGCCAGAACTTGTGTGCCTGGTCACATGCTGTGCAGGGCCGGGCCAGGAGCTATGACGGTGCAGAAAAGTGAGAGGTAAGGAGGAGAGAGGAAAAAAAAGACACTTGCAGCCTCCGCCATTAGCTGGTTGAGCTGGGAACAGTGAGGGAGGCCAAGCCTCTGTGGCACCTGAGCCTAGGCTGTGAAGAGCACATATGGCCTCTGCCCTGGGGACAGGGGAAGCAACACAAGTTGTCTTTTTAACCACAGGTCCTCGAAATTTAACTGAGTCATCCCAGAGACCACGTGGGCACATGCGGGCAAGAGTGCCACAGTGTAGGGGTACAGGGTGCATGCAGTGCCAACTGAGCCCCACTCAGTGATAGCTGTGGAATAGGAGCAATAATCTGCCATTTCAGCATTCAAAAGTAATATTCTAAAACAATTACTCTTAGTTTCCATTTTCCAAATGGGGAAAATTACTGTTAGACTTAGAATATTGATTGTGAACATGGGCACAGCGGCGGGTGGCTGCTCAGCCGTCCTCTGAGATCCTGAGTTCAGGACCAGTTCTGGTTTTGTTCTATGGCACTAGTATTGAGTATGGTGGACAGCCTTTCTACTACACAGTTCCTGTTTAATCCTGAAAGGAATAGCCCAGACTGGCTTTGAATTCATGATCCTTCTGCCTCAATCTCTGTAGCATCTATCTACAAGTGTGCACCACCATAACCCCTATAGTTTACATTCTAAAAAGCCGAATGTGACCTTCTCTCAACCTTCAGGACACCCAGTGGAGGGAGGTCTGAGGAGAGGCACATAGAACTTTCCTGAAAGCTAAGCCCTGCACCTGGGTGAGGCCAGAGTACTTCCCGATGTGTCGGGGGCTTCACATATTATGTTGTTGTACGTTTGTACATCCTATGTGGGCACACAGGTAACTCCCCATGTATGATCCCCACCCCTGCACACCCACACTAGGAGAGAAATAGAGAACTGATATTTTTAGATAACAATGGACTTGGTCAGAGGCTTACTGTTTCCCTTCACCCGCTTCCTGTACACTAGAGGCTCCAGCTAGCTTTTTGTTTTCTCTTGAAGAATGAAATGCTCCAGGTAGGCCAGCCAGGCTTGCTCAGCACTCATAGGCGTGTGTCTAATGGGGCCTGAGCCCGGCGAGGCTGAGACCTAGTTGAGTCTCCATCCTGTTCTGAGGAGGCCCCACCTTCAGGATGATCACTGCTGGCTGGCTGTTTCTTCCATGTTGCTCTCATGCCACTGGTGACCTTCAGAACTGGGTTAGAACCTTTCCAGGAGCATCCCAGTTATGCAAGCACTCAGCATTTGTATGTCCTTATTCTAAAGAGTAAGCATGTACATACATATATTATCCATGTATAATACAATAATAAATCATGTGTATATTATATGTACATACTATGCAATATATATAGTACCTAAGGACATTATATATGTAAAATTTAAGTTTTGCCATCTTCCTATATGCTGTGGGCACTATCATTTTCTCCCTCTTCGTACATTAGAAAACAAGGCTCAGAGAGTTGTTCAAGGTCTCACAGCTAGCAAGAACTGTATCTGGCAGATAACTTCAGGGTTGTGCCTCTGAGGCCCTGGGCTTCACAGGGACATCCACAGCCATCACCTTACAGATGATTCAGTGCTGGGAATGTGAGACTGACTGGGGAAATAAGGTACGATAACGTTGATGCCCAGCTTGTCTGGACTCAGAGGTAGCCTGCTGTCATTCACAAAATGGACACCCCCAAGGGTTTCTGGGTCACCAAGGAGGGAAACTTCCAGCCTCCCAGACATAGATGCTTAAGCTGCCTCGTGGCTGTGTGGTCAGGGTCCTGCCCATTTGCTCAACTCCTGTCTCTGAGTCTGTGGCACAGCCAGCAAGCAGATTGGAGCTGAGGCTCCCATCAGGGTTGGGTATCCTCTGACTTTCCAGTTCCCCTTCCTCAGAACAAGGGTGTGGGTCCTTGTAGAATGAAGGCTACATGGCTGGGGCTCCTCCTGGCTGGTTCTGGTGGGTTCTCAGAGGATTTGGGTTCCTCTCCTGTGACTTCAGGATAGCAGCATCTCCCTCATAGCACCAGAAGGGGTCCGACATGGGAAGCATCTTACTCCATGCCTTTCCACGTGCAGAGAGAGGGTACGTCCTACCCTTGAGACATTAAAATCTCTGGCCCTTCCCTAGGTTCTAAGGCCAGCTCCACACCCACAACCCAGCATCCACAGCCCAGGAAGCCCAGAGCCTTCACAGCAAGCCATGTGTGTCTGACACTCCACAGTGGGCACTGCATCTCTGGACCCTTAGGTTGAGGATAGAAGCTGAAACCCACAGCAGCTGCCTTATGGCTGGCTGCCCCTGAAGAAGTACCAGCTGTGTGTTCAGAATTTGGTTCTTGCAAGCGTGGCTCCATGGTGGCTGACTAGCTCCCTGCCTTCCTGCCCTTCCCTTGCTGAGTTATTCAGGATTGTCAGAGGATGTTCCCATGTAGCTAGCAGTGATGGCAGCAATTGCTGTGTCCAGCAGGACCAGCCTATGTAGTCCCAGGGGAAGGTGCTGTGTCTGCACATCCTGCTCTTGCCTGGGGTCCTCCTTCCAGCTGGCGAGCAATAGAGGACTCCCAGCTCTGCCTGAGATGTATTTATGTGTGTGGAAAACCTGTTCCCAGCAGCTAGCTCAGGCCCTGGGCTGCTCTGGGTTTAATTTTGTCCTTGAGTTCCCCAGGGTGGCTCAGGCATCGTGAGATTAAACTTCACAGGGGGACCAAGTGACTTGGACAGCAAAAAGGACCAGCAGCCCCTGGAATAACTGAGTCCCAGGCTCCCTGACTGCCTTAGCCCTCTGATCCCTGAGCAATGGGAGATGACTTCTCTTCTGCAGAGGGCTGTAAGAAAAAATGTGCCCAGATCATTGCCTGCTCAGCCCTGGGGGCAACTTGAGCTGAGATTTTACCGGATCCCCCAACAGTCAAGGGGATCATATCTCCACTACTCTCAGAAGAAGTACTCACAGCTGGGTCTCCAAGCTGAGAATGGGCTGGGGTTATCTGCTGACAAGGCCCATGTTAGAAACTGGGAGTGTGGTGGGCTTTTTCGACAGCTGGGGGTGGTCCTGTCCATGTAAGGCTAGTCTAGTAGGCTCCTGAACAGCTTAGGGCAGGGACACTGTAGTGTTACTTTGGCAGCCCGTCAGTGCGGAAAGTGGGCTTCCTCTCTGGAGTTGACCTTGACCTCTGAGGACCCTAGTGATCGCTCCGTCAAGCCCTTTCACTGTGCCCCTCCTGCCTCCCAGGACCGAGTTCTTTCCTGATCTCCCTTCGAGGCATGCCTAGAGCCAGGCTCAGGCCCTTGTTTGTTCCTCTTCAGCTCGGTTATGTGAAACCAAAATAAATATCTATCGAGGTAGTGAGGGCTGAGGCCAGGACATCGGGCTACAGGGTGCTTAATTTAGCTGTGATGTTCCACTCAGGGGCCGACGTCATCCTTGGGCGTTGGCACTGCCACAGCCCTGTTCTCATGGCCCCTGGCTGGCTCTTCTTCCCTGAGCGTTGGCTCCTTCCATTCTTCCTGGAACAGGGGTCATTGACAGGACAAAGGGGGTGTTTAAATTTCATCGCTCCTTTGGGTCTTGCAGGAGAGTCCCACATGGTCCACAGGGGGTCCTGGGACCTTCTAGAGATGTTCCCCCTGCTCTTCTAGAGACTGACTCGCTTACAGCTTCTACAGCTGTTCCCATTCCAGCCCTTTGTGTCCTCTGAAAGATGGTTGCTAGAGCTACTCCTGGATCTTACTGCATGCTGGAGACCATGGAATGCTTCAGAAATTGCTAAATCAGGCCACCAGATGCTCAGTATAATTGATTACTCATCAGGGACACACAATTTAAAATTGCTACTGAACACCATTCATGCCCACAGAAATGGCTAATACTCAGGATATGAAAGCCCACAGGCTGAGCAGGGTAAGGAGTGACTGGAACTATTACTAACATTTGGGGGTACAAGTCAGCTGAACTGGGCTGGGAGATCAGAGATGCAGTACTCAGGTCCTGTCCAGCATACCTCTTCCTGTTGACCTGTACTATCTTTCTCTTATATTGAGTCAGGCAGCCAAACCTGCCTATGTCACAGGAGTATCTCCTGGCTGATCCCAGGGCCACCGTTTTCAGGGTGTGCATTCTAACACCCTTCTTTGCTGAGTGAGCTCAGAGGAGTCACAGCATCACTCTGAATCTCACCTGGGAAACAAGGGCTCTGGGCACAACATCCAAGAGCCTTCCAGCTGGAGAGGATACAACACCCCTGGAGACTGGAGAGCTTCTGCTCTGTCGGGGACCGTGACATGAGCATCCTACTGTGAACAGGCAAAGACAATGAAATCAAATCCTGGTTTTTGTTAGTCTTTTTAAGACAAGCTTTTGCAGCCTTCACCTTTACCCGCCCATCCATTTTGATGGCTTGACACATTGCATATGCCTCTGAAACTGTCAAAGCAAAGAAGAAAAACCTCCCAAGCTTGAAGCTGACTTTTCAATGGATATTTGAAGTTGGTGCTGTATATTAGAAGCCCCAGGCTTCAGACATGATTATATTATCTCATTTTATCCCATATTTTGTTTTGTTTGGATTTTTTACTGTTATTGTTTTGTTTTTAGATAGGGTTTCACTCAGTAGCTCTGGCAGTCCAGGAACTTGCTCTGTAGACTAGGCTGGCCTTGAACTCATAAAGATCCACCTGCCCTTGCCTCTGTGGTGCTGGGATTAAAAGTGCATGCCACCATACCTGGCCCATTTCATGATTTTGAGGGTCAGGATGGGGTGAAAGGTCAGTGTAGGTGGTTTATCTCTGGCATTGGCCAGGGCACCTGCTGGGGATGGAGGAAGGCCCGCTTTTAAAACAGGTTCTCACTGTCTGCTGCCATCATGCTCCCTGTTCACTCTCTTCTCTCTCAGTGGTTCTTCTGCCTGAGCCCCTGCTTGTGGCACGCAGGGACATCCTCACAACATGGCAAACTGTCTCCTGTTTAGCCTTGGTGATCTCTAGACATCACTTCTTCTGTCTCCTATTGCTAAGGACATGGCTAAGGACACCAGAAATCCAGAGGAAAAGAAGAATAGCTTCATCTCTTAGAATGCCTATTCCGGAAATGGAGATAGTCTTTCTCAGACCTAGGGATATTTGATCCCTTTTGTGGCAGATCCTATCCAGGGTAGCCTGATGATGCTGTGTGCTTATTGGGCTGTTGACTTGTGCCCTGCTCTGTGTCCTTTGGCTCCACCCCCACAGCATTGAATTCTGGATAGCTGGCATCTCCAAATGTTAGCCTTGGCCACCTGCTGCATGCCCAGCACTGAGCCTTGATTTTTTTCCTCAAGGGTCTTATGCAGACCCCTTTACGTATCGTCCCTCATTCAGTCCATCCTCCTGTCTCCCCTCTGGGGCTCCTCTTGCACAGCCCTTCTCTCTCCCTAGCTCTTTATTCTCTCCGAATCCTGTGTCTTTTTGTGCTCCCTCCCGTCTGTCTTTCTGCATCTCCCTCCTCTCTAGCTCTCTCTCTCTCGCTTGGGAAGTTCTAGAAACATACCCATATATGGCCTCCATGTCAAGGATCACAAATGATGACATCACGTGAGGGCCGAAGCCTGAGATGTTCTCTGAAGCGGGAGCCTGTCCTCTGTGCCCCCAGAGGAGAGGAAGGCGGGATTGCAGTTTCCTCAGTGTACTTTTCAGAAGAGAAATCTGAGAGTCATAACATCTTATAGCTTGGCTTGACATCGTGGTCATGCGATGGGCCCGAAATAAACTCTCTGCTTCAAAGGAGAGTGTTTCAGAACTGCCTGGCACAGCAGTTAGAAGCTCAGGGCCAGCGCAGGAGGCAAACTCAGGGGGCATGCTCTGAGTTCAGACAGTCAAGAAAATCTCTGTTGTCCAGACCAGTGTCCCTGCCACAAAGCCTCACAGGTAATGCATGCTTTTGACTTGGTCACAGAGACTTTAAAAAGAATTGCTGGGCGGGCTGGGACCTGCAGTTTTAAGACTCACTGAGCCCTGTAGCCAAACTGTGCCCATGGTTTCTTCCTCCGCTCCTTCTCTCCAGCTCTGCACATGCTGGAGACTTTGGGTCTGGTGGCAGAACTGACACTGAATGCATGATAACTCTTCTGGAGGACTCTGATGGAGTGTCGCTCTGTGTGTGTTTTTCAACATGGACGTGTGAAAGGGGTGAGCAGTGATACTATCATTAGGTCCATAGGGTATCTGGTAATGTCTGTGTTAGACAGGTGACTTCTGAAAATGCTTCTGGGCTAAGAAAATGTTAGCTGCTTTTCTGCAAGAGGACTCGGTGTCTGCTGCACTTGGAGGGCTGTGTGTGGGTGAACAGTAATGTGAAGTTGATGATACCCCAGGTGTTGTGGGCTTCTGCCTGCCCTTTCTGGAGAATTAGGAGAGGGTATGGAGTGGGAAATGTTACCTAGATGAGACTAAAAAAAAGTCTATGGGGTACAGTGGTGTAAAAATATCTCATGCATGCATACATGCACATGTACACACACCATATCTGAGGAAGCAATGGTCTTGGAAAGGACAGATGGAATGGCATCGTGGTGAGCAAGGGGTCTCTGGGTGGAGGAGCAGCTGGGAAAGGGAGCTGAGTCTTGGAGGGACAGAGTTAGTGAAGGAAAGACTTCCTGGGGTAGGAGGGAGAAGGAAGCAGCCCCCCCCCCCCCCGTGGCAGCTGGAGCGGGGAGAGCTTACTCCAGGACCCAGAGGAGATGGGACATACTTGAAAAGTGTATGAGCAGAGTGGAGGCAAGCGGGATTTTATCTTAGCCTATATCTTGGGAAGCCAGGGAAATGGGCTGACGTGAACAGGCAGTGACATGGAAGACAGTGGAGATGTGACAAAGCCCTGCTCAGGGCAGGAAAACTGTCCTGTAGGGAGTCCTTGTGAGACAAGGTTTGGGAATTCACAGGGGCTCAGGTAGGCTGCCAGACCAGCCCCCAGCCACAGCCTGACCTGAGCCACAATGGTTGTTATTCGGCTCTTGTTCAAAACACGGGCATATACTCACCAGAAGGGGGCACTGTGCATTTTTGGTCCCTTCTGGCACAAGTATGCCACACCTGATATATAGTGGCCACCAGTGTTGGAAGCCTCAGGACAGTAATTGGGAGTACTGTCTTCTTCTTTTGGATGGGGGCCTGGAATAATTTAATAATGAAGAATAATTCAGTCTATGTCAGCCAGTGTCTATCAAAACTTAATATGAGGGAATTATTTCCCTGACCCCTCTCAAGGCCACCACGAGTGTGAAGTGACTATTAACCCCCTTTACAAGATTTGGAACCTGAGTTTGTGAGACGTTAAGGATCTTTCTGAGACTGGGCAGTGATGAGATGCTGGAATTAGGAATAAAACCTCAGCTTCAGGACATCACAGCCAGAGCTCCCACAGCTCCCAGGCTGGCACTGTGGTGGCCAGCATCTCTGTGAACCCAGCAGGGTTCCCCTGGCATCTTCGTAGCATCCTTAGGTATCATGTGTTGCCCACAGACTAGATCTAAGAGTCTTCCTAAAGGATACACAGACATGGCTCCAGCCTGGCCCCTGGCCTTCCTCTTCTGAGCTGCAGAGTCGCTGGCTGCCTGAAGCGGGAGGAGTAGCCAGCCTTGCCACTCACCACCATCACTTCAGGGTGCTGGCGGATGGCAGAGTTTGGTATTTCTAGAGACCAGGCAGAAACTGGGTCAGGGCCCTGGAATCCTGTGTCTCGCCCCATGGACTGAGCCACACTGGTGTGTCTGAATGCAGTAGGAGGATAGTGCTTGGGACACCAGCCAGTTCCTGCAGGCCTGGAGGCAGGGGAAGGCCCCCACCCTGTCTGAGACAAAGGTGACCTCCTGACTCTGGAGAGGCAACAGTTTAGGAGCTGAGGGAATAAGAGGGAACCCAGGCTCCCAGGAGTACTGTTAACTGCTGCTCACCAGGCAGGCCTCAGGTGGCCTTTAGCTCTGTGAGGGACTGATTCCTTAGAACACAGTATTTACCACAAAATCCAGAAAATAGTTGTTTTCTTTCTGTTCCCCCACTCCCCTGCACCTCTTCCTCACCCTCTTTTTGAGGGTGGACCCCAGACCCCAAATACATAAATTACCAAGATGTCTTTTTAGGATTTCAGATGGCTCGAGAGAAATCCACAAGTGATTCTGAATTGGACAAGCAAAAGGAAGGCAGGTTATTCTCCAGTTTCCCGTTTCCATACAATAAGCCTCTGTCTGGTCTGGTAGTAGAGTGAGGGAAGAGTAAGCTTTGGACAAGATCAACTCTATTGAGTAACCTTCTCGGCCTCAGTTTCCCCTCCATACAAAGGGAGGAGAGTCCTGTGTAGTGATGAGTGGTACATTCTCTAGCTCCGAGCCAATCATATTGCCCTCTCCCACACACAGCCACTGACCGAGCCTCAGAATCCTCAAAGCCTTGATACTCCAAAGTCACAGGCTCAGCTGTGACCAAGGGTCTGAGACTAGCCGGGAGTCAGCTGTGCTTAGAAGCTGTGAGGCCTGTTCCATATGCTCATCCTGGAGAGACACCAACAAATGTCTACTTATTCCAGATAGGCTTCCAACAACAGACCAAAGCGCGACTCCACCCAAGTCCAGCTTAGCCAACAATGAGTCATTTCCAGAGTGTGGGTACAAGTAGGATTGACTTCTATTTCAGGTGAGGCTCACCCCTCTCCTGTGAGGGAAGGTCAACAGGCTGGATCTGGAGGGTCTCTCACAAGTAATCCCTGCTCTTGTGATGAAGTTCAAATAGCTGTTATATGTAAGGACAGAGGTCTGTAAAAAAGCCCCGACACCAGAGGCCCTTCAGCCCTGTCTCTTCCTGTGGTGACTTGAACAAGAAATACCCCACCTAGGTTTATGAATTTGAGGACTTGGTCCCTGGTTGGTGATACCATTTGGGATGGTACCGATGTATTAGAAGAGGTACATCTCTGGGACGGGCTTTGAGAGTTCACAGCCCCACAGCATTGGGTGAGGTGAAGGGTTAGTTGTAGGAATGCTTGCCATTGCCTCAGCATTTAGGGCCAGGGAGGGGGCTGATAAAGAAAGAGACAGGTAGATGTGTCCTTGGTTTCTTAGCTTCTGGGCCCCAGCCCCCTATCTGCACAGTAGGGATGAATGCTTCCTCCCCAGGGCTGCACTAGTTGGCTTCTCTTCTGCTGTGATAACGGCATCCACTGAAAGCGTCTTGGGTGTTCTTCCAGGAGGGTGGGTTTGGCTTACACTTCCACACCCCAGTCCATATCCAGGGAAACTGAGGCAGGGGCTCAGGAAAGAGCCTAATGGCAGGACCTGAAGGAAGGATCATGGAGGACACTGTTTATCGGCTTGCTCTGCTCCAGCTTGTTCAGCTTGCTTTCCTATACAGCCCAGACCCCCTTGGCCAGGACAGCACTGCTTACCTATGTAGGGGGGTGTAACCCAGTGATGGCTTCATGAGGATGAGAACGTCTGCAGACTCTGCAAATACTTCACATGTTCCCTGAAACTCATCCCACAGATGCCTAAGAACAACGATGTATGTAGTGTGGGTGTGCGCGCACACATGCAAAAAGTACAAATGAAAAGCAGCTAAGGCTTCCCTTAATTGTGTGAAACAGAAGGCTGCTGTAAAGTCAGACCCAGCCTTCTAGTCCGGCCTCTTTGGGTGTTTCTCAGTTTCTCCATTGTCAGCCAGAAAAACAACACCCTTACCACTGACTCACAAGCGTGGTTCAGTCAGCAACAAACAGGCTGTGCGCTGGTGGCAGATGCGTCTTCCCTTTGGCTGACCGTACAGCTCTGAGGTGACACCTGGCTCAGGGGCACAGGACAGAAGTCTGCCCTCCACACTGATGCTTCAGTGGATATGGGACCCCAAAATGAAAACCACACACAGTGCCTGCCATGCGCCTGACACCATTAAGTAACTCAAGAACCCTCTCTGATTGTCCTGTGCATATAGTCACCTTGTACAGAATAAAGCTGGGACTAGAGGAGAGGGGAGGCCAGGCAGGTGGTCCCCCAAGGTCTAGAACAACTGTAGTGTGGAGACCTAGAGGATGTGGGCGGAGTGACACTCCCTGCATCAGCCTGGATGAGGGTGGACATGGAGTCCACCCACCTCAGCTCTGACCAGATCTCACCATGACACACTGCTCAGCTTAGGAGTTGACAACCACCATTTTCAAGAAAGAATGCAGGCTTGATACTTCTTACACTTTGTTCCTTGCTTGCTTTAAGTGGAGAAGAGCCAGAAAGAAAGTAAAACTATCAGGTGGTCTTTCTAGAAACTGCCAGCCAGGGCAGGTCTTGAATGGACAGGAGCAGGTAGAGGCTGCCCATGGAGCTGCAAATCATATTTAGATTTTTTCCAAGCCATGAGTGTATGTCAGATGATATTCTTTATATTTGCAATAATGTTATGCGTTCTGCAAATGCAGCTACAGGCTAAGGCTGTTAGCATTGACTTCACAGACAGAATGAGGCTGCAATTTCTGACATGGGCAGCAGATGGCAGGGCAGGGCTAGAGCAGGTAGCAACTAGCTGGCCTTCCAGAGAATTAAATCTTAGTCTGAGTCTACTGTTTATTCTCCTACACTTATCAAATAATTACTGTGTACTTCCGTTAGGTCCTGGAGTTTCAGTAGAATGTGAAACAGTTTTATGGATATTATAGGCTGGTAAGCCCGTTGCAAGCAATCCAGATGGCCAGTAGTCTAGAGGACCGCTGAGAAGTGACCTCTTCAGCTCTTCTATGAACACAGCATGTTTCCCCTCACATCTGACCTGAGGTTCCTAGCCAGAGGGGTTAGGTACATGAGGATGGCTGCCTTCGAGCCATGCCCATTCTGCTCTGTTTTTTCATGGGATACCCAGGGCATGATCTCCTCCCATGCGGCTCCCCACACCACACACACAGGAGTCTGGAAGGCAAACAGGAGAGAAAGAAGGTTATCTTCCTTTGCTGTTTTAGCCCTCATCACAGTCCACTTGAAATCCACACTTGACCCAATGCACAGACTGCAAACTCAAGTTCTCCAGACAGCCATCCTCTACTCTACAGAGGCTGTCTGGGAGGGGACCCTGGGGATCAGCATGTAGGGCACCTCAAAGGAAGAGAGCGTTTGTGGGAGGCCTAGCTTCTAGGGTCAAGCCTGCATGTGGGCTGACCAGCTCTGGACCACTCCTGCATGCACTGGGTCTGGCCAGTGACCCATGGACACACCCTCCCTGGAAAATGGCTGTCCCTATCCTAGATGTCCTCCCAGTGGGTCTTGGCACTCTGGTCTTCCTCCAGGACTCAGGCCTGGGGCAGGAGATGGTCCACCTGCTCAGACTTCACATGTAGGCTATTTCTCTGATCATCACTCTAGAATTTCCAGGAGGAGCATTTGGTTTGAGGTTGGAGAACCAAGATTTTAATCGTAGTTTGCCTGAGGCATACCTTTGTCCTTCTCTGAACCTTAACTATTTTATCTGTGAAATGGGGCAAATGACAAGCTCCATTAAGAGTGTGTGTGTGTGTGTGTGTGTGTGTGTGTGTGTGTGTGTGTGTGTGTGCTGGAGCTGGGACAGAGGTACCCCAGGGCTCTCTTCAGCACTCTCATTGGAGTTCTGGAATGATCAGTAGTAGCAAGAAGTCAAGTCAGAAGAAGTTTTGGGGATGGGAGGCCTACTCAAGGTGATGTCTTCTGGACAGCATCCAGCCCAGGTCTGCGGCTCGGGAAAGGATTGGGGTCTATTAGTTGAGGGAATGATAGACTAGGTGGTCAATGAATGCTGCTCAGCCTGGGGAGGCACACTGTAGCCTGCTCTGTTAACACCTCCAATCAAGCCCTGCTAAGTTCTCATTGAACATAGCCCATGGCTCCTTTCAGAATCAGGATGGAATTCTGGAAGGACATTTGCTGCAAAGCCTTAAATATTGTGGAAGAGTTCTTCTAAGAGCAGAGAGATGGGGGAGGAATGTCAGACACAGCTCAGAAAAAGATGCTTTGGTAGGAGGGTGCTCCGGGTGTTAGGGAAGGTACCACCCAGGGATCTGGAATGGAAGGTCAGGCTGTAGAGAGGAAGAAAGTGAAGGGGTAAGGGACAGATTTTGAAGGGTAGGAAGCTGGGCAAGAGCTTCCTTCACAGGCAGAGTCGGGGCTGGAGGAAGTAAGCCCAGGGTGTCAAATGGTGGGTGAGTGGGGAGGCTAGGCCGGGGAGACCAGCACGAAAGTGACTTCAGAGGCTGGAGAGGGAGGCACAGGGAATGGCACAGGGAGACCTCTGCATGGGAGAGAGGCAGCATCCCCACTGTCCTTGCAACATTTATGCTTGAAATCTGAAGCCTCAGCTGGCTGTGTGAAGAGCCCAGAGTTGTTGGGTAAAATCTCTTGTTCGTTGGAGATCCACCGAGCAAGTGGAGACCTCCACATGGATTAAACTAAAGAGATGCTTCAAGGGGCCTCATCGAGCAATTACATGTTAAGTGCGTGAGTGTATGCATACATGTGTTCCTCCTGAGTACTGGTCTGTCCCCTCTCTGTGTTTTCTGACCAGTGGCTTCTACCTGCCTGGCCTTATCTTCAAATGAAATTGATAGGTCGATACCTAGACTATACTCCCACGAGTCTGAGTGCTGAGGATTGAGGTAGGACTCAGGCATGGTACTTTCTGATTGATATTTTCTGTATTTATTAAGATGGCATGGTCATGGCAATGTAGTATGTGCATGTAGAAATACGTGTGTACAGGTCACATGTGATTGGTTCCAGGAACCTTTATAAAGACTCACTGTGCCACGAAAATACTCAGAAGTAGACACTTGAGGAACCTGTCTCTGTAAGCTCCAGCAGACCACAGCCTCCCAAAGTATCTTCTGTCAATGTAGGTAGTTTAGCCTGTTCTAGAATGTGTATACACGTGACTTACATACATGTGAACCATATATATATATGTACATATATATATATATATGTTTTTGTCATCTTGTTCATTTGGCTCAGTATGGAGTCATCCTGGTGTAAGTCTGTGTACCTTCACCAGTCCACACTCTCCATGACTCCACCACCCCACATTAGTTAGCTCATTTCTTTTGTTGGGCATTGTGGATGTTTCAGTTGGGTTTAGATGAATGATGCTGCCTTGAATATTCTAGACCTTACTTATCTATATATACATGTCCTTAGCTCTTTTGAATGTATCTGGAAAAGAATTGCTGGGCCATTTGTTCTGTCAGCTTTAGCAAACATCATTGACTTTCCAATGTAATTTGTCATTTTCCACTTCTCTTAGTGCTGGGGAGGCAATGACCCTACACTACCCCTGGTGACCCCATATTCTCTGTGGTGACCCTCACATACTCCCTGGCATTTGCATTTTCCACCATTTTTATTGGAGCCGTGTGGGGCAGGGGAAGTTGTATTGCTTTAGATTTGAATTTGAACCTCTTAACATTAATGAAGTGAATGCCTCTTGGTGTTTTGGCTACGGGCCATTTGGATGTCCTCTCTGAAGGATTGGACTAGTCTCCTGGGTACCAGTGAACTGGAACCTCAAGAACGACACATAGCAAAGCAGTCCTTAGACGAAGAACTGATATCCAAGGTCCATACCTGTAGGTGGGAAAGCCTCTGAGCTGCAGGCTGAGGCTGGGGGCTGCAACATGGAGGTTACTACTCTCTTGAGGATAGTTCAGCATAGGATGAGTGTTGACCTCCCACTGGCTGAGGGCATCTTTCATCAACTGGACAGGGACCCCTGCTGGATGAAGCTTGTCTACAGAGCCTGGTGTGGTCCCTCTAGGGCTCAGGTTGCAAGGAGGCAGGTCTTGTGGGAAATTTCTCTTTTACTGAGTATAACAGAAGGAAGAGCTCTCATGTGCCCACCAGCTTCCAGTTGGCAGAGCAAGTCTCAAAGGCTTGGGCCCAATATCCAAGGAGAAGGAGAAGGACATCTGTCTTGCGGGAGGGGCCTGTATTTGCCAGAATAGAATGCTAGCACTTGGCGGGGGGCATGTTTTTTAAAGACCTCATGTGACTTGAATGCTCAGCCAGGGCTGAGAACCATTGACCTGTGGACACACTGCTGCAAGTCAGTAAATATCATAGGCTTGGCTGATTTGATTTCATTTGCTGAAAAGAGCTTTGCTCAGCCTGTTCTGTTCTCTTTGAGACATTTGTATCTTTTAGAAGAGAGCCCTGTAATGAGATTGTTGTGATGGCTGGTTTTAACTAGATCATGCCATCCCAAGCATGAGCCCATGTCTGACTCATCCTCAGCATTCTCAGCCCTCCCACGATGAAGAGCAGTCTTGATGTGCCAGTGTGGGACACAGCTGTGACTGGATGGGAAGAATGCACATGATACTGTGTGGGCTCACGAAGCAGGATTCAGGATGTTGAGATCTTTGTGTCCTCAGAAGAGTGCCTGACCCAGAGTAATTTCACAAGAAATAATCTCTTAGTTAATATATGCAGTCATACCTGTATAGATAGATTTCCTGGAATGGAAATGCTGAGTGGGTAGATAATCTGCATCGATAAGTTTAAAAGGGGATGGGTGGGAGGATGGGGGATACAGAGTGAATAGATAGAAGGATGGATGAGTGGAAGATTAGATAGATGGGTAGATGGATTGTTGAAAGGTCACATAGGTTGGTAAATAATAGTGAATAAAGGAGTTGAGGGGTAGTGGTTGAGAGCATATGCTGGTCATTGTGTAGGAAGATAGATGGATGGGTAGGATGGTTGGATGTTTTGCACATGCGGGCAGATAGGAGGATGAGTGGGCATAGCTGTAGGAGGGTAGACTGACCAATGAAGAAATGGATGGTGGTTTGGATTGGTGAATAGATGAGTGAATGGATAGCTGTGTAGATGGACTGATGTCTAGAGAGATTCCTGGCCAGATGAATGAATTTTTTTAACAAAGTGTGAGCTGGAGAGATGGTTCAGCTGTTAAACACATGCAGAGAATCCAGTTTGGTTCCTTAACACCTTATCAAGTGGTGCACAGCTGCCTGCAACTCTGACAGCTTCTTCCAGCCTCCATGTACATCCACACTCAGGTGTACATAGTAGCATGCAAGCACACACACATGTTAAAAGATGTGCGATTGCGTAGCCTTTCCGTGGGTAAACATGGCTGTCTTGTGGGACACTCAGTGACTGGGGTGGTTTTGGTTTGCTTGCAGGGATTTGTCACCTGCTGTGTGCTTGTTATTACAGAGTCTGTCTTCTCGAAGGTGGAAAAACAGCCAAGATGGCTACCGAGATCACTGCTCGGGGCAGACAGCGTGCCATTGGACATGAGGAATACAGTTTATACAGTAGCCTGAGTGAGGAGGAGCTGATGCAGATGGCCATCGAGCAAAGTCTGGCAGATAAGACTCGGGGCCCAAACCCTGCTGACAACACGGTGTCCTCTCAGACCAACCACGCACGGACCAGGTAAGTGAGGTGAGGCTAAGGCTGGAAATGGACCTGGGCATTCATAAAGCTTCAGATGCCCCAGGATGATGACACCGAAACAAAATATCCTGATCTCTGACCCTTTAGTGGACTACATTTGTCATTTAAAGCCACTCTTTGGTGTCACAGTGGGGTGGGATCCGGGATACTCATGGCCCAAGTCTTTTACATAAAATATTGTATTTGCATATAACTTATGCACACCTCAACTGTATATTTTAAGTCATCACTAGATCACTTTTAGTAACAAATACAAATGCTATGTAACTAACTGTCACATTATATTACCCAGGAAATAATAATAAGCAAATGGTCTACACAGTTCAGATCAGACAGGTTTTTCAAATATTTTTGACCCGAAGTTGGTTGATCCTATGTGTGTGGAACTGTTGCTCTATTGGGGCTGATTCTATATACTTCCATTTCTAAACTCCTCTTAAGGACTCTGTAAACTGGGGAAACTGAGGCCTAAGGCTGACTAACTGGCCCAGGGTCACAAGGCTAGGAACCTGGAATTGACTAGCTCTGAAACTCAGACCTGGCCTTGCCCTACTGATAATGCCTGATGCAGGGACCTGCTATTCAGAATGGGGCTTGTGCTTCCAGCCCTGCCTGGCCAGTGTCCGCTGGAAACACCCCTGCAAACAGGAGCCATCTATCTGCCTGTCAGCCTCATCCTGTCCGTTATCCCTGCCTTTCTCTGGCACCTCATTTTCTCAGATGCTGGACTTTCTAATGTTATGACCTGAGGCCATGCAAAAAGCCACATACATAGCTTATAGTACCACAAAAATAGTAGGAGAAACAAGTGAAAATTACATCATTTTATAAAAATTTGTATTTGTGACATTGTCAAATTATGTAAGCTCAAGCAGATCTGGAACTCACTGTAGCCCAGGCTAGCCTCAAACTCTCAGCCCACCTCCTTGGCCTCCCCATTGCTGAGAATCCAGACATTTACAAACACGACCCACAATTTACATGTATTTTATTAATTAATTTCTAAAATTTATTTTATATACTGACCACAGTTTCCCCTCCCCACACCTTCTATCTATCTCCCCCCATATTCACTTCTCCGTCTCCATTTGGAAAGGGGCAGGCCTCCCATGGGCATGAACAAAGCGTGGCATACCAAGTTGAGGCAGAACCAAGCTCCTCCCCTGCACCAAGCAAGGCTGAGCAAGGCAACTCAACATGGGGAGTAGATTCCCAAAAATCAGATCAAAATCCAAGGACAGGCCCTGATCCTACTAAGTACCATCATTTTTTACTTATCACCAATATAAAAATGATGCATGGTGATCTGGTGAGATGATTCAGTGAGTACAGTTGCTTTCAGGATGATTTGATCTTGATTCCTGGTCTTTACATGGAAAGAACCAAAAAATTGTTCTCTGACCTCCACATAGGCACACATGTGCCCACACATACATACACACAAAATCAGTAATGCCTAATTGTCTCTTGTCAAGCTTTTAAAATCATATATATTTCACATTTACAACAGTTGTGTTCCAAGTGCTTATTAGCTACATGTGGCCAGTAGTTGTCCAATTCTCCAGCACTGATCTAGAAGACTACTTTTTTTTTTTTTTTTTCAGCGTCAGTCAGAACGGTTCTAGGCATTTACCCTTCAGATGCTTTTAGGAAAGAAACGTATAAATTGTAGAGATGCTTTGCTGCCCGCAAACCCCAGGCCGAGGTTGTGTGTGTTAGAGGTAGGGTGCATGGGGACAGAAATTGCTGTAGTATGTCTATGTGACTTCGAGCTATGGGTCTCACATTTCAGTGTCTCCAGCCACCAGTGACCCCTATGAGACCTTGACCTTGAAAAATTTCCTCACTTCCTCAGAAGTTCCGCTCCCTTTTCTAGCAACTTTAATGTACAGATCTTGCTAATGTGTGCCACAGCAGACATGGGAAATGAGGCATGTCAGCCCTGTCCCTGAGTGACAGCTATTGATGTTTCTATGCATTGTTCCTTGCTTACATTGTTAGTTCACCTGCAACCAACTGGCTGTGCCAAGGCCAGGACACCCTTCCACAAGGCAGGCTCATAGGGCAGTGAGGAGAACAAGATCTTCCAGCTCCTAAGCTGGCCCTGACCACATCTCATTGGGGCCTCAGAAACCCTGTGCAGGAACCTGGCTCATCTACTTCCTGTTCTGGCTGGTTGAACTGAAGTAAAACACAGGTTCCTCTTTTTCAGGAGAGGACCGGATAGAGACAGAGATGTGACTGCTCCAGGAGCCACACATCTCCAGGTAGCTGCAGCGTCCTCCTCAGCTCAGGAGCCCCTTCTGAGGGGTCCTTAGAACTCAGGACCTTGAGGTCTAGAACCATCCCCTTCCAGGAAATAAGAAGACAGAAAGCACACTGAAACATTTATATCTGTCTAGCCTCATGGGTCCCCACCTGAAGTGAAACCGCTTGACCAAGGTCAAACAGCGTTCGTCTCGATCTGTCACACACACACACACACATACACACACACACACACACACACACACATAAACACACACACACACACAGAGAGCTGTGCTGGGTCTCTGTGCCCTTTTTAACAACTGACAGGACAGGTACCCAGCAGGAAGGCAGTCTGTAGGCTCTGCTGATTCTGCAGAGCAATGCTTCTGCTCTCTTGCCCTCTCAGCCTCAAAGCCAGGCTTCAGCCTCCTTACATCACTCACATACACACGGAGGTCTAGAGTTCCCACAGACTCATGAGCAGAGCTAGAAGTTGAAGGGAGTAAGGACCCTACAAGCCCTGCTCATCTTTCTTTGGATATTATGAAATCATCAAATAGACCCATGGTGTCACATAGGCTCCAGGAACACCTTTTATCCTTTGGGTCTCAGGCTAGCTAGCTCTTTCTTGGTAGTCTTGCCATAACCACTTCAAGGTCAAGTGGGCTGGATGTACTTACTCTGGTGGTCCTGCATGAATAGCCCTGGGTGTTACCTGAAAGCCTTATCTGTCAGCAACCTGTGAAATTCTAGCGGTTCTTAAATCCCTCATCTAAAATCCCATGTCTAATGCCCTAGTCATGACCTTATGGCAAATGGTCACGGAAATGGTGTGGATAAAAGATCAAAAGAGGCCACAGGAAGAGGTGGATTTGGAGGTTGACGTGTTTTCTGTGTCATTTGCTGAATGTGCTTCCACTTCAGGTTAGATGTCCCCATCTCAGTGAGTCCTGCCCTGACCACTTGTTACTACTTGTTACTACGGTCCCTTTTCAATATGACAATAGCTAAAGCTTGCTCATGCTTTTTAAAAATCTTTTGTTTTCTTTTGGTATGGGAGATGGACTCCAGGCCCTTTCTAGGCAACTGCTCTGCTGCACTCTCTAGTCCCCGTCCTCACCCCAGTCTTTAAAAAGCAAACACAATGTTGCAGGTTCGGGCCATCCTCCACCCTACAGCTTGCATTCACTTCTCCATGATCCCCAGGTGAGTCCTGGGGCCCCAACCTCATGACCAGCTTCCTTGCCAAGCTGGGAACGTCTCCTGAGAGTGTTCTCAGCTACATAATGTCTTCTTGGGGACCCGGAGACATTGTTTGCTTCTGTGTCTCAGTACCTTTGTTACTGTAGGTATCTAGTGAATGCTTTTAGGCAAATAAACACTCCAAAACCAAGACTATACTTTGGGAATGTAAATTTGTCATTGTCTTAAAAATGGAGTATGGGATCCTAGACTGTAGGGGACACCAAGTCAAACATAAGGTTTCTTTTTAGAGCCATCTGCCTACAACAGGCGAAGAGACAAAGCTGAACAGAGGTCATTTGCCAAGCCTGGCCCCCAAGAGCCCCAAAGAGGCATACCCAGCTCCCCATCCAATAAGGAAATGGGGTCCATATATCTCTGAAGTAGAGAAGCTGACGTGGGTATGGGTGGGCCAGCAGTAGGCAAGTAGAGATGGCCTCCAAAGCCTTCAAATGCCTGCATTTTATTGAAGGTTGCTCTTTTTAGTAGAAGCCAAAGAGGGACCATAAATCTGGACTTGCTTGAGATGAAGTAATAGCCAGATTTGCTTAAGATGGGCTGTAGAGCTGCAGATAATTCCAGTCGAGCTCCTGTGCACATCTGCTGTACTCAGCCTGTGCTGGGTCCGTCCTGTCCTGGCACCTGATCATACCCTCCCTAAGGTTATAGCCTAAAAAAGGCAAAGGCTGAAGGTGCATGGGAACCCAGCCAGGCAGGCACAGTGGTGGTGTTTCAGCGGGGTGGGGGTGGGGCTTGGGGCACAGACAGGCCCTACCTGAACCTCTTCTAGTTCATAACCTGAAGCCACATCCCACGGAAGCATGCTCCTTTCAACCCAGATGACTCAGCCTAGTGGTTAGCTCTACTGGGAATTCCCCTCACACAGCCAGCAGAGGGGAAGTGGGGCTTTCTATTTTGCTTTGAAAGCACAAAAGTCCCTTGGCTTACCCATCCAGCCAGAGACTCTAGAGCTTGAGGCCTGTGAGCAGCCAAGCCACACAGCTGACCCCCCAGACCAAGGTCATGCAGCTACTTTCAGTGCTCCTGGAACAGGCTCTCCTGTCTTGCTCTCTGCCTCTCCCTGCAGCTCTGTGGGCGTGAGGCCTTGTCACGCACATGTGTCCTCTGAGCATTTAAGGATCCATAATAATACATGGCTTAGTGATCTACAAGCCCAGCCCCTAACACCAGGCTTGGGACAGAGCCAGGGCTGGCACACTGTGGGACCATCATGTCTGTCTCTTCACCTCACAGAGTGAGAATGATATACCATGGAAGGTGGAGGGCGCTTGGAAGGGCTCTGTGAAGTCTGTCCTGCATGGTGGAGACCTGGTACCTGACCATGTCATTGTACTGCACCAGCCTTGGTCCCTCACCCCAGCTACTCTTCTTCTTGTTATCACTTCAAATGTACTGGTTCTGAGTTTAGGTCAATATGGCACCTTCTACTAGTGTATATCATCTCACTAAAACATTATCTAGGGACTAGAGGCCATGTGGACCAGGAATTCCAGGGTCTCATGGAGAGCTCAGGCTTACTGACCACAGAGATAGCCTGGCCAAAGCTGCCTTCCTAGGGCCAGGAGGAGAGAGGGGAACATGGAGTCTGTGCAGACAGGCTGGGTGAGACAGACAGACTGTGCTTATCCTTATCCAGTTGGTGGCTCTTATATCTGTGTCACACTGAGCTTCTTCAGCCCCACAGGCACTGATGAACCCCTAGTTTGGTCCTGACTCCAATTTGCAGGTAAAGAAATAGAGGCACAAAGTTCAGGAGGAGTCTCTACATATTCAAAGGTACAAAACCAATGTGAAGGTCCTGGAGAGGACATGGGGGTTAGGGGAACCAGGCTCTGTAGAATGGAAAGACCTTGGGAGCGGTATGACCTTTGGCTCTGCCCACCTGCTGTGTGGGACTCTGGGTAGTCCCTACCCTCAGTTTTATCATCTGTAAAAGGCAGCAATATTAACATCCACCTTAATAAGCGCAGAATGCAAACTACTAAAAGAATGCAACAGGTGTCTTACACAGCTTGGAGATGTGTAGAAGGGTGGACTGGGTTGGGAATGGAAAACGAAAAGCGGAGGCAAGGAATACAAAGGTGGCCAGGCCTCTAGCCTGATCTGAGCTAAGCCTCCATTTCTCTGTCCTGGTACCACAGCCAGGCTTTGCTGAGGGACCCACAGAGTCAGAGGCCATGCCCTACCTTATAAGGTCAGGATCCTTCCCAAAGTCCTCATTACAGCGCCTGTTTCCCATGGGGTACCATCACAAAATGATGTCCCAAATTCCACAGACAGTGCCCTGCCTCAGTGTCCAGGCAGCAAGGTGATGAGTGCTTGGTGCCAAGGTTGACCTGCTCAGAGATGAAAAAGGCCTAAGTCTGATGTCCCTGAAGCCCTAGACAAGACCAGAGTGGAAAGCTATCACATCTTTACCAGCCCCTCTGGTAGAGGGGGATGAGACTCAGTTTACTGAAAATAAAACATTGACATGAGTGGAGTCTGCTCTGTGTCTGTCAGTTGACTTTCTTCTACCTCAGGGACTAAAGCCTGAGAGAAATGGGTTAAAGGAGAAAGGATTTATTCAGGCCCACAGTTTCAGGGGCTCCAGCTCATGGCCAGCAAGCAGCCCATTGTTATAGACCTGAGGTGCAGCAGAGTATCATGGTGATGTGAACAGATGGCTTAGGAGGCAGCTTGCCTTGCAGTGGTCAGGAAGGCAACGGAAGACAGAGAAAAGGACTGGGCCAGCTGGTTTTCCGTGTCAACTGGACTTAAGCTAGAGTCATCAGAGAGGAAGGAGCCTCAGTTGAGGAAATGGCTCCATGAGATCCAGCTGTATGGCTGTTTCTCAATTGGTAATTGAAGGGGGAGGGCCCAACCCATAGTGGGTGGTGCCATTCCTGGGCTGGTGGTCATATAAGAAAGCAGGCTGAGCAAGCCATGAGGAACAAATCAGTAAGCAGCATCCTCCATGGCCTCTGCATCAGCTCCTGCCTCCAGGATCCTGCCCTGGTCTGAGTTCCTGCCCTGACTCCTTCAGTGATGAACAGCAATATGGAAGTGTAAGCCAAATAAACCCTTTTCTCCCCAACTTGCTTTTCTGTCGTGGTGTTTTACCACCCTAACTAAGACAAGGACCAAGGACCCATTCCTAACTGGATCTCAGGTCCTAGATTTCCACCCCTCCCCCATACCATCAGCCCTCATTTCATTTCTGTTGCTATGATAAAAATATTCTGAGAAAAGCAACTTAGAAGAAAAAGGGTTCACTCCAGCTTACAGCCCCAGGTTCTAGTCCATCACTGCTGGGGAAGTCACAGCCACAGGAGCCTGAGACATCTGGTCACGTGACAGTCACAGTTAAGAGCAGAGAGAAATGAATGCTTGTGTGTGCTTGCTTGTGCACATCTTGATTACACTACTCATATACAGTCCAGGAGCTCTTGCCTAGGTAATGGTGACACCCACAGTGGACTGGGGCTTCACATTTCAATTTGACTTAAGACAATGCCCATGGACATGCCCAGAGGCCAACCCAATCTGGGCAATAGCATTGAGAGTCTTTTCCCAGGTGATTCCAGGCTGGGTCAGGCTGACAAAGCTACCTGTCACACCATCCAATTTGAACTAATCAGAGAATGAAAATGCAAGGAAGAGAACAGAGCCGCTCTTGACCCAGGCACTTCCCCAAGCCACAGTGCTGAAGACTACTGTGTTGAAGACAAGCCTTTGACACATGGGCCTTTGAGGGATACTGTACTGTAGAATGAAACAGCTAAGTGTTTCACAGGGATTGCTTGAGACAGGGGCTGCTCTCTTTCCAGGTGGGAGAGCTAAGACACAGGGAAAATGAGCTTGTCTCCAGGTCCCGCAGCAAGTAGCATGTGGGTTTGAATCCCTGTCTGACCTGTACACAACCTTTTGTGTACCTTCAAGACTGCTGGGTCCCAAGAGGACTGAGGCACACAGTTCTCTTATGAGAAGCCAGCAAGGTGAGGTGGAAGGCATCCATGCCTTGGCTTCTTAGACAGACTCTCCTATTCCCTTGCTTGCCTAGGAACCTCTGTCAGCCCCACTGAGACCCCCATGGCCTTTCAGCCCAACTCCAGCCACCGACCACTTCGCACATCCTCCCCAGTGAAGAATGTCACCTTGCTTCATATCTGCGCTCTTGTGGTTGGCTGGGGAGGGGGGCGGTGGGGGCGGGGGTGAGGTTAACCTCATTGTTGTCTTATATGGTCATTTAAATCTCTAAGGGCTTCCTCCAAGGGCCAAAAATAATCCAGAGACACAGCAGCTGTGTCCAGCACACAGAGAGGACCCGGCCATCTGCTTTGGTTCAGAGCCCTGTGTCTGTCTGTCACTCAGACTCTCCCGGTTCACTTTCCATCCTCCTTCCTGCCTCCAGCATGACCCCCTTCTCCTATGCAGAGTACTTTTCTCTCTTTTACTCCAGCTCTGGACCCTCCGGGTCCTCCTTGTCTCCTGAGATCCCACCATCCCGCGCACCCCTGGGCCTGTTCCAAGGGGTCATGCAGAAGTATAGCAGCAGCCTGTTCAAGACCTCCCAGATGGCGTAAGTGACTCTCCCCTGACCTGGCCCCGCCAAGCTCACACCTTCAATAGGGACAGCAGGGAGAGGGGCAGATTTGCTGCCCTACACCCCCTAGCTTTGTCTCCTAGATTCCAGTGCTCCCACTGAGCTGGACAGGGAACTGATGCCTGACTGCTAGGAGTGGCATTCAGGCTATGCTTGGGACTGACCCCTAAGATATCCCCAGAGATTGTGACCAGCTGCTGGAGGAGCTCCCTGGGATGGACTCTGAATCTGGGGCTGTTGCATGCTTGAAGGACTAGGAGAAGGGTAGGGGTTGGCTTCTACTTTTATTTATCCCTGCCTGTGTCTCCCCATGCCACCTCCAGGGTTTCATCTGTGCATGTCTAAATCCCCACCCACAATACTTTATTTAAATGCCAGGTGCCAAAGCCCAAAACTAATGAGAGCCAAAGGAGAGGGTTCTGCCTGGGGCTATGAACTAATGGGGTAGTTGGGAGATGATACTGCCCCCTTTGCTTTGAATTTCAGAGTGGCTTTAGAAGTAGTTAAAAGCAACTAAGGTCCCCTTGCTGGTACCCCATTTCTCCTTGCAGAGAGGAGGAAGTGGCTGGCCAGTTCTCATTCCTAGGCTCTCCAAACCCTGCGGGTACCACATTACCCTTGGGGCTTTGGGGCTGACACAAAAGAAAGCCCCAGTTCTAATCTCGGCGCAGCTTCCCACTCCTGCGTGTCCAGCCAAGGAGGGTCTTCCCTTGGTCTCCCTTTTCTGCAAGGCACGGTTGTGGATGACAAGGTGGCCTTCCAAGGCCCTGCCCAGCTTGCTGTTAGTCCTTAATGATTTAACATGCCTGGCAATCTCTCCCTCTTTGGGGTGGGGAGCTCATGGGGAAGCTGTCAGTGTGTAACACTGAGGGCCCCAGGGTCTGGGAGCCCCAGCTAGAGAGACCACTCCAGCTGCTGGGTCAGATAGCAAGCATTACGTAGTGGAAACCTCCCCTTCCAAAGCCACAGAATCAGCCAGCCCTCTCCCTTCCACTTCAGCAGTGGCCACATACCCCATGGGGCCCTCCCCAAGACTGATGGGGGTTGATCCGGTTGCTCCTGAGTGGAACTCAAGCAGGTGACTGTGATGGTGTTGATGGACCTCCAGGATCTAGCTGGTCAGTCCCCTGTCCTTGAGTCTCTGGCTTTACTCGTATCTGCTATTAATAACCCAGAGGCTGAGTAGCAGGAGGAAGTGCCATATGCTGGAGGAAGCAGTTGGGTGGGTTTGGGTGCTGGTCCTAGACACTCTTCTGAACCCATCATTGCCCCTGATCCCAGGACCCTAAATAGTCATGGCACCTACTGACTCCATAAGGGGAGATATTCCAGTGAACAGATGAATGAGTAAATCGGCAAATGAAGAATTGCCTTCTATTTGTTTTAAATAAGATTTATTTATTATGTATACAGAATACAGAAGAGGGTACCAGGTCTCATCATAGATGGTTGTGAGCCACCATGTGGTTGCTGGGAACTGAACTCAAGAAGAATAGTCAGTGCTCTTAACCTCTGAGCCATCTCTCCAGCCCCCAAGAATCGCCTTCAATGAGCCAAACAAAGATGCGCCTCACTATAACCTTGAAATCTTTTGACATTTAGAAGTTCTAAACTGTGAAAGCATCTAATTTATTAATCCTTGAAATATTGTCATTTTGCAGCAGCTGGAAGTAGGGATAATGGATTTGATGGGGAGACGGGAAGGCTGGGGTGATGGTGAGGGGAGGGGCCTTCCTTGGCAGGTCCATGCCTCTGGGAGCTCTTGCAATCATTCATCCCTGTAGGTAGCTGTGGTTGGTACAAACCCTCAGAGGGTCATCTTTGGGAAAGATCTCTAGTGACTGCAGATGCCTCCACAATTGTTAGCCATTGTTAGCACTCTGTGCCCGAGTCCCTGTGATAGAAATAGTCTGGGCGAGACATCAGTTTCAGCCACAGAAAGTCACAGGGCTGCAGAGGACCCACCCCAATTCTCTTGAATCCACTGAGCTGAATGCAGAAGCATCAGTCCCGGAAGAAAGTGAATACCCAAGGAGGAAGGACCCCTCAGCAGGCACTGGTTCCTACCCTCCAGCACGTCCTTTTTGCCCTCAGGACACAGGCCACCTGGTCCCACCTCTGTCTACTGTTACCATTTGCTCCCACAGGGCTATGGATCCTGTGCTGAAGGCCATCAAGGAAGGGGATGAAGAAGCCTTGAAGGCCATGATCCAGGATGGGAAGAATCTTGCAGAGCCCAATAAGGAAGGCTGGCTGCCGCTACACGAGGCTGCATACTATGGCCAGCTGGGCTGTCTAAAGGTCCTGCAGCAAGGTGAGGACTATCTCTGAAGGACCATCAGGAACAGAGTGTTAGCCCTTGGTTGGGGGAGGTGAGGCCATAATGACCCCACATACGCAGTTAAAAATCACTGTGTTGAGGAAGGATGGACAGGTGCCTGCCCCTGGTGCTACCCCTGCTGAGGTCTCTTTATGATTTTCAGACAGGAAAACCTAATTCCTAGAAAAGGAAGAAGGAAAATTTGAGTTCTGGGACAGCCATGGTCAGCTTGTTTCAGAATGCTCCAGGGAATCATTTGGTGTGGAAAGAACCACAACTGTGCCTTTGTAATGCCACAGTTGTGTTGTCCCCAGCAACTATGGGAGCCTGGACCAGTTCTACCTCATCTCCAAATCCCATTTTACTGTTAGGATTGATTAGAATTAATAATACCAACAGGCAGATATTACCTTTCACCATTAAGTGGTCCTGACTCTTGTTACATGAGACATGGACATTCATGTAGTGAATAAGAGGGCAAAGGAAAAATAGATGCTTCAGAGTTAGGGACTCAGCCTGGGAAGGCTTCCTAGAAGAGGTGGCATTTAGTTGCATTTCTACACTTAGAACCCAAGCAGGGCCATGAGGGGCAAGATGAAGGCCATCTAGGCTGGATAGATTTTAGAAGAAGCAGTCCCACATTCTTTTTCAGAACTGTGAGGAATCCAGAACACGTGCAGGTAGTGTGGCTACCTTCCTCCTTCACAGATTTCCTGCTCTTCTCCAGCTTACCCAGGGACCATCGACCAGCGCACATTGCAGGAGGAGACAGCACTGTATCTAGCCACATGCAGGGAACACCTGGACTGTCTCCTGTCACTGCTCCAGGCAGGGGCAGAGCCTGATATCTCTAACAAATCCAGGGAGACTCCGCTTTACAAAGGTAAGTCTCTAGGTTGGGCTTCTCATGGACTGCGAAGCCCAGAAGCCAGGCAGGCAGTTTGCAGACTGCTCCTAGGAAGGCACAATTCTGATGGATTCCACTTTGCAGAGGCTAATACCCCTCCAAGATGCATGGGGCGGTATGTTAATCTGATCTTGCATTTACATATGAGATCACGCAATGTTTCCCACATGTCCTTTCCCAGATCAGTATGCCGAGGGGCACTGAAGCCTTGGGATGAAAAGATGTGACATATGTTTATGGGCTACACCAAACATGAGCACATACTCAGACCACAAGCATGTAGAGCTTGGCAAGAGGTGGGGTGGAAATGTATGAAGGGGGTACCTCTTGGAGGGATGTCTGAGTTGAACCCCAACAGGAAGGGATTTGCCAGCTGGCCAAGCTTTTGGAACAGCATGGGCAAAAACTAGAAAGTAGGAGAGGGAATATATACCTCTGCTGTGTTTATATAAGCAAGAAAGCCTCCTGGTTGGCTCAGCACTAGCTCAAAGGGATGCTCTGGCTGCATCCATCAAAATAGTGGGCACCTATGGAGTGCTTGTGTGCTGGGCGGGGCCCTTTCCTTAAACTCCTAGCCTCTATATTCACCTCCACACCCAGTAAGCTGTTGCTAGAGCCTCCATTTTATACATAAGCGCCAAAGGCAGAGCTCCTGTGGATTTGTCATCCAGCACACACAATATTCTATAGGCAATGAGGACCCACGCAGTCACCTGAGCCAGACATGGAAGTGTCTTCTATGGGGCCCTGGGACCTCAGCTAGTTCAAGGAGAGCTGTAGGAAGCATGCTGAGTATCAGTCAGTAGTATGGCCTTGGTCCTATGATGTACCAAAGCCCCAGGCTCTCGTGTCCTATGTGTGGCCTCCTGTGGTCCTTCCCCCAGACTCCTCCAGGAAGGCTATACCACATGGTTTACAGAAAGTACCAGGGCTTATGAGGTGAAGAGCTGAACTCCCTTGAAACACCATAGGCAGCTGCTCCCCATATATGGTGCCCCCTTCCCAGACGGTTATTAGAATTGTTAATTGGCTCACTTACCTTGGTGACTTCAATGCCCTCTATAGCTCCTAGGTAGGAACTATAGGCCAGAGCCAAAGGCACATTCAGTGTCTTTTGGCAGAGAAAGCTGAAGAAACCCAAGTTAAGTGAGCATTTTTGTTATCTAATTCTTTTAGCCCTGGTGTCATTGAAAAGACATTGAGATGTCATTGAAAAGAATAACTAATTATGAACACTCTAGAACATTCTAGGGGACAGAGTCTCTGGACATGGCTCTCTGGTTCTGAATCCCAGTTCAGTTCTGATATTTACTCTGTGTGACCCTTACATCACTTACTCCCTCTGTTTCAGCTATGGAGATAGGTATTGACAGCGCCTACCTGTCAAGGGTAGTTGGATTAAACTGGACAACTGCCAAACTTTTTAGGGCCACACTGACTGTCTGTCTGTCTTCTGCCTGGTCCAGCCTGTGAGCGTAAGAATGCAGAAGCAGTGAGGATGTTGGTGCAGTACAATGCAGATGCCAACCACCGCTGCAATCGGGGCTGGACCGCGCTACATGAATCCGTCTCCCGCAATGACTTGGAGGTTATGGAGATCCTGGTGAGCGGTGGGGCCAAGGTGGAGGCCAAGAATGTCTACAACATCACCCCTTTGTTTGTGGCTGCCCAGAGTGGGCAGCTGGAGGCCCTGAGGTTCCTGGCCAAGCATGGTAAGTAGTCACAGGATACAGCTGGCAGAGACCTCAGAGGTCAGCTGGGAAGGAAAGCTGTGTTGGGGTCTTCTTTTGGGCATCCTCTGATCCAAGGCCTTTGAGGGCTGTGCTGGGGATTCTGAGGCCGTATTTAGGTTCAGTAGAGCTGCTATGAGATGTGCTGGTGTGCATAAAGTCACACACAAGCATCATACCATCTCTGGTCCAGAACAACATCCTCCTTTCACAAAAAGAGGAATCTGAAGCCTGGAAAGAGGAAGTGACTTATCTACAGAATTAGCTGTAGAACTATCTAGATTCTTGGACTTGTGGTGCCCAACCACTGTCACGTCACACTGCTGAGCCAGAAGACCTCAGATGCAGATCAAAACCTTGTTTTGCAGGTGATTAAAATCAAGGAAAAGGGTGGGAGAGTGATTTGTCCAAGATTATGCAGTAGGTTAGTAGCAGGATCTGAACCCAGACACCATCCTAACTTCCTTATGAAAAACCTTTCCTGGAAAAATTAAAACAATACTGCTTGCACCATGGTGTGCCAATAGCAAAGACCTCTAGAGCATTGCTAGAAAGGTTTGTATTTTGACAGTTCTCCTGAGCTCCCCTGTGATTTCTTCTTCCTCTCAATGGAAGGAAGGTCCCTTTTGAGCACTGGAGAGGTTGAGGCTGTGCAGACCTTAGAGGTGTGCTACAAAAATTGGTGAGGACCTTCTGTGTGCCAGACATACTGCTAAGCATAGGCCTATGATGGAGAGAGTATGAGCTGGGTATTGTCCTAGCTCCACTATAGGCTATATGCATGAAGAGAATGAGGCTCCGAGAGGCTATGTGATTGCTCTCTGTGAGAACCTGGATACTTTGTATCTGCCCACAGACTGCACCACACCACAGCATCTCAGCCTGTAGAATACTGATCTTTGTGGGGACAAGAGGCCACATCCATAGTGTGTGTCAGGACAGGCAGAAGAGGCTCTTAGCCAGGGATAAATCTGCAACCAACACCCTGAGAACACAGAGGCCAAGGCGGAGTCCTGGAGCCCATGCCAGCAGGCCATGCTGAGGGCAAGGGCACAGTGGGTGAGGGGGACTCCCCTCTCCAGGCAGCTGTCTTGTCCCCTGCCAACACTGAGGCGGGGACTGCTCCCTTCATGGGGGGCTAGAGCCCGTTCCTACACAAATATTTTTGTTGTTTGAGCAGGCTGCTTTGCTGCCAAGCCTAGGCCTGCTGGGGAGCCTGACCCCAAGGCCCAGAGGCTTGTTGAAGGTATCCCTGGACTCTCCCTCTGAGGGAAAAGCAGGGCCACTCTCTGTCCTGAGCTCTGTCCAGACAGTTGGCATCAGCTGAGCAGCTTCTGAGCCTGGCACTGTGGTTATATTATCTTACTTACATCTTGTAGTAACCATGAGAGGGTGGAACCATAATTCCTCATCAACAAACAGGTAAACTGAAGCTTCTAAAAGCTGCCTAAGGCCCCAGAGCTTGGGAGTCATAAAACAAAACTTGGAGAGTCCCAATGGGCCATCAAGGCTTGTGCCTTTCTTTCTCTCAAGGCCAGAGTAAGTGAGTCCCACTGCTGTTGAAAATGAAGGGATCAGAAAGGCAGAGGCGAGCAGATGGTTCTAGAAGAGGAGCTGTGGTTCACATAAGCCTTTGATCTCAGTTGTCATGAACCACATCAGCTCATCTGCTTCTGCAGCATAAAGTCTACTTCCCTTTGCAGAGAAATCATGTGCACACTGGTTCTCTTTCTCACCCCATGAGATGCAGAAGATGCAGAAGGCTGAGATGCAGGCAGGCTGCCACCAGGCTGGAGTCCCTTTCTACCAGCATGACTCAGTGATTCCTTGCTTTTAAATATTTATTTTCACTATCCTTGTGTGTGTGTGTGTGTGTGTGTGTGTATTTATGAGTGTAAATACCTACAGAGACCAGAAGAGGGCATTGTTTACACTGGAGCTAGAGTTCCAGGGAGTTGTGGCTCCTATGTGGGTGCTAGGAACCCAGTCTACCTTCTAAGAATAGTACATGATCTTTACCATTTGACCATCTCTCCAGTTCCTCAGTGATGCTTAGAGGAGAAAGGAAGCCATTTCTGATTGAGAATAAAACAAATTCAGGACTTTGTGAATCTGTAGATGTGGCTCCATTGTAGAGCGCTTGCTTCACATGTGCAAAGTCATGGTCAGTCCTCAGCACTGCATACATTATTAGTGTGGTGGTACATGCCTTAATCCCTACATTCTAGCAGGATGATCAAAAGTTCAAGATCATCTTTGAATTCATATAGAATTCAAGGCCAGTCTATGCTACGTGTGACGATGCCTCAGGCTACTCAACCAGCCAACGATCCATCAAACCCAAATTCAGCTAACACAGCCAGTGAGGTTTTCCTTTGGGAGCTTTGAGTTTAGCTGGAGCTGAGGCCACTGTGAGGGCACAACCTCGGGCCCTCCAAAGTGAGGGCTGAAAGCCTTGCCTCCTCCCTCTGACCATGTGGGTTCAAGTTTGGCTTCACATCTATAAGTGGATCATCCTGGGTCCTGTCAGGTGTTGTGTCTTGTCTGTGATAAAAACCTTACCCTAAGGTAAGCTTGGGCCTCCCAGAGTTCTATGTGGATTCAGAGAGAGAGAGAGAGAGAGAGAGAGAGAGAGAGAGAGAGAGAGAGAGAGAGAGAGTAGTTATGGCTCTGTGATAAAGAAATTACTGTAGCTTTGACCTCCCAGGGTTCCTTATGGATTTAGATAGTGTAGGCACAGCACACAACAGTTAGCTCAGAGGATTACCACACAGGGCATTGAGTTATGGTGAAGTACTGGCCACTCACACTCTGCTTCTCCCTGTCTAGGAGCAGACATCAACACACAGGCCAGTGACAGTGCATCAGCTCTCTATGAGGCCTGCAAGAATGAGCATGAAGATGTGGTGGAGTTCCTTCTGCTACAGGGCGCTGATGCCAACAGAGCCAACAAGGATGGCCTGCTTCCGCTGCATGTTGCCTCCAAGAAGGGTAACTACAGGTCAGTCCTGACATGAGCATCACCATGCACAGCACAGCTCTCCAGTGATGCCCAATAAAGGCAGAGCAGGCAGGGCACCTGCTTGAGACTGTCCCCAATGTCAGGAAGGTCAGAGACTGTCAGCGGAAGGATGCAATGACCACATGTGACAACCGCCATACTAATAGGAGCACACACTTGAGTGTATGGTCCTACTATAGCTTAACATGGCCAACCTGTCTAATCCTCTCAAGGGCTCACTGAGGTGGAGGCCACGATAACCTGTTCTTAGATGAGCAGGCTAAGATAAATAGGGGGTGAGTGACTGGTCAAAGGTCACATGGCTTGTAGGTGTCAGGAATTCACCTGCTCCAAATGACCTAGCTAATCCTACTTATGGAGCAAAGAGAAGTCTGAACTCATGACTGGTTTTTTGTCGGGTTGGGAGGATGCAGAGAGAACCTGCAGAGCATCCTAACAAGCAGCTGGCTTTGCCTGCAGCAATGCAGAGGGACCAGTCACTCGGCACTTCCTGTTCAGGTGTGAGAAGCTCAGCTTCCCTAGAAGCAATCCACAGGAGGGAGGGTGTGCACACTCCTCTCTTTCTCTCTCTCTCTCTCTCTCTCTCTCTCTCTCTCTCTCTCTCTCTCTCTCTCTCACACACACACACACACACACACACACACACACACACACACACATACACACACACACACATACACACACACACACACACACATACACATACAGAGAAATGATGATGATGGTGAAAGGGCATCCAGACTTAAGCACCATGGTGGCCCCAGCAGAAAGGTACTGTTAAGCCCTGCAGTAGAATGCACAGAGCATCCTGTATTAGCCTATATAAGCCTGTTACAAGTGTCAGCCCTAGAACATGTTCATTCCCTTCTTTGGGAGCATCAAATTGACCGTGATGGGAGTTTATACACCCTGGAACAAGCTTCTCTTTGTGATCTCCAATACCCAACTCATCCAAGAAACAATTGCTAAAAATTTCCCACCCACACATGGGTGGGAAAAGATGCTTAGTCAGTGGGATATTGGCTGTCCCTGAGGACAGGCACTTTGGTCATTTCTAAAGTGTGCTCTCATTGACGAGCTGTGGGATTCAGGTCTGCCACAATGACCCCCTTTACAGTACAAGAAGCTGACACCCAGGTAGCTAAGAGGCTCATGCTTCATGCCTCAGTGGGCCAGCCCCCAGGCCTAGGACTTAAGCCCCAAAAGTCCAGACTCTTTTCTATTGGTTGGGTAGTTTTCAACTGTGGACAATTTTCATTACTTTTTAAAGACAGTTTTTTTTAAATGCATCTTTTTTTTCCTCCTTAAAATTGTTTTCAAAGAAAACATTCACCACAGTGGTATAGTGGGAAAATGATTTACAATTATTAGAAAACTCATGCCATGTGCCTGGAATGACAAACTGGGAAATGCTCTAACTTCTCAGGTTGGCAGAGGACAAAGAATAGATTCTGTTTGGTATTGTCAGTAAGGCAGGGGGGAGGGGGTATATAAAATAAAAGGGATATCCACAGAAAATGAAGCAAAGGGTCCAGGAGCCTACACTGTCCCTCAAAGTCCCAGGCTTCCCTGTAAGCCAACTGCATACACAACCAGTTTCCTGAGGGATGCCCACTAAAGGGTTAAAGTTGGATTCTCAGCAGCCTCTGCCACCTGGCTAGGCCATGGCTCTTTGCTCACACCATGGGCATGTGGCATTAAAGGTCCTCCCTTTGCTGAGCAGGGATTTGATGTGACATTCCATAGGCATTCAGCCACCTGCCAAAACACTGCCTAACCAGGCCCTGGAGTGCAGCGCCTGGAGACTGAGGCCATTTGCCAGATGTGGTGAGAGGTGCTGGGACATGGCTGACAAAGGAGCCTAGCATCCCCATCCCTTAGTCACCATGAGGCACATTTTCTGTCTTCCATTTTAGTGTGGTGCAGGGACCTTATAAACAAAGGGCCAGCAGAATGGATAGACTTCCAAAACCTGGCGAGCCAGACAAGAATGCCGCTAAGGACCTTGAAAGCAGATGTGATGTCTCCAGCTCGGCTATGTGGCCCTGATCCAGCCCCACCTTAGACCAGTGTATGGCACTGGGCAGGCCTGGAGCAGGCTGCCAGGATTTCTAAATGGTGCCCGAGTGAGTTCCAGCAGCTTAGCACCTTTCTTGTGGCCAATAGAAAATACAGGCTTGTATTTGGAGTTCATTTGGACATGAACTCCAAATACTCCAAGGTATTGTTAAATATCCTTCTTTTACACGTGTGTGATATGTGATGCACACATGTCAGGGCTGACAGCATGGTTCAGTGGGTTGGTTCCCCTGGGACAAGGTGAATGCTGACAAGGGTCAGGCCACCATAACCTTTTGACTAAAGTCTCCTCTGGCTTGATGCAGCAGAGCAGGGCTGCTGTCACTGCGCTCAGGACACTGATGTCCAACTGCCTACTGCGTGCTGGTCAGACTAAGGTGTGAGGTGTTACCTCAGTCTCCAAAGCAGGCTTGGTGAACATAATGATGAGGGTGTGCTTTGCAATGTGGATGCAAATCCCACCTTGCTGGGAAGATGAGGGATAAATGAGACGAGAACGCTCAGCTTGTGGGATCATTTTTGAGTCAGAGTGACTGTGAAGAGCGCTTTAAGGGATGCCTAGCACATGGTAGTGCTCAGTGGCATAGTCATTGAAACTCTGAGGAGTTTCTAGCATCAGGGCCTTAGTGAAGGTTAGCTGCAGGTGTTACCATCATTGTTACGATTGTGATTCAGTGTAATCTATTGTAGGTGTAGTTTAGAGAGGTTAGTGGCATGCCTGAGAAGGCCCAGCATGAAGCTGGCTGTCACCAGGTCCAGCTGGTTCTGAACCCTA
The DNA here is from genome assembly GCA_004025045.1 of Sigmodon hispidus. NCBI lineage: Eukaryota > Metazoa > Chordata > Mammalia > Rodentia > Cricetidae > Sigmodon > Sigmodon hispidus. Next base: position 67,768 of record PVIH01004663.1, on the reverse strand, counting down.
ATGCTTCCTGGTTACCTATGCTGTCCCCCAACACTCCTCCCCCCAGTGACAGCTAACTTGAATGCCTACTCATATACTGAATCAACCCTGAGGTATTTTTGTTCGGCTTTCTGGGAGAAGTCATCAAATCTAATAAGTCCCCTGCTTACTTCCTGCTCTCCACCCCACAAAATGACTTGGTAGAAAACAGTTGCATGCATCATGGGCTGTCCACACAGGCACTCTCCATGATTGTTAGAAGCGGGAGAGTAAAGCAGGTGTGGTGGCCTAATCCTGTAATGTCAGCATGTGGGAGGTAGGTAGAGGCGGGAGGATCAGAAGCTCAGGGTCATTTATGGCTAGGTATGAGTTTGAGGCCAGCCTGGGCCACAAGAGACCAAATGTATAAATGAATAAAATATTTAATTAATTTAAAAGAGGTGGGGTACCACAGGAAGTCCCAGCCCTGGGTATCCAGCGCCTCCACTCTGCTGCGACTTGCTGTATGCTTTTCTGTAGACTCACTTACTACCCGGATCCTGTCCTGGGTTTCCATTTCCATCCTCTATAAAATGGCAGCACAGTCCTTATCTCTTCTGGAGCTGGCCAGCACAGCACACCAACCCTCAATGCCTCAGACTTGATGCTTCTGGGACTCAGGGCAGACACTGTCAAGTTCCCACATTGCTTCCCCCTTTCCTGGCCTGCGCAGGGAATCATTGGAGACCAGCTGGGGCCTGCAGAGATCCCAGCCTATGGGCCAGCGTGTCCCCCCCTTCCTGTTCTTTCCCGTGCTTGGGTGTGTCACGGCTGTTACCCTGCATTTGTTGGTCATGGCGGTGGTCCAGGGGCCTCAGCCCTGCCTTTGACCAGCACCTCTGAAGAGGAGGTCAAGCCCCTGGGGCCTAAACAAATAGAAATTAGGAGGCAATTAGCTCCCCCGAGTATGTGAATTTCCTTCAGAGGTAGATCTTAGCCAAACTCAGCATCGCTGATGATAATAATGCTGCCCTCGGAGATCCCAGCAGGAGGTCACTGGCATCCCAGTTCCAGGAAGCCAGAGGCAAGGACAGTGCCAGGAGGCAAGAGACATGGGAACTGGCCTGGTGGTGCCCGCTTTCCCTTCCCCCCACTTCAACATGGCCACCTCCTTAGAGCCCCACAGGGAGGCTGTGAGTCACCTGCCAGAAGAGATTGGATGAATCAGGGGTTGGGATCAACAGTGTGAGTGCCTGTTCTAGAAGGTGGCAGGGATCCAGGGGACAAGAGCCAAGATGAAGGGTCCTGGGAGTCAAACCCTTAGAGCTATTCTCTGACCTCCAGTTGTGGCTGGTTTTCTGAGCCACGTCTGTTAAAAAAGATAGACACAGCTTGTTCTGGATACCCCGCAGGGCTCCAATGAGGGTAAAATAGGCCAGGCAAGTTAACACACTGTGAAAATTGCAAAACCCCATGACCTATCAGCTGTCACCCTGATTGCTACACCAAAAGTAGGAGAGTAGTTAAGAGTGTTGCCTAAAGGATCTGACAATCTGAATTCAAATCATGACATTCTCACTTCCTGGCTGTGTGTCCTTGGGAATTCTGTACCTTCTCTGGCCTTCTCTCTAAGCCAAAGACTTACAAATACAATCTCACAGAGTTCCTAGGAGAACTATCAAGATTAAGAGAGGGCGTGTTGAGATCAGTGCCTGATCCACCAATCAGGAGCCAGGGCAGTGAGAGCTCCAGGCTTGCCAGGGTCTGGCCAAGCTCTCCTTGTCCAAAGTGAGCAAATGGGCTGGAGGAGCTGGTATTACACATTCAAGGGGGAAACTGAATCTTGAAGGAGAGGAGAGAATGAGTTACATGCAGAGTAGACCATGGGTCTGGATCAGGAGTGGTTGAGACATTTCTCCCTTTCTGGCTCCATGCCTCTTCCCAACCACATCTAGAGGTTCCACCAGATGTCCTTGTAGAAAAGAGGAGGAGGAAAGACACTTCAGCCCCAGAGTGCCCCTCTCAGTAAGTTCCTTAACCCTGGAAGCCTTGATTGTTCCCATCTGCAGAGTGGGGGCAGCAAGGCATGTTTTATGGGTTCTCATAACAATAAAACCCTGGATTCTCAGTGTTTCCTTCCCATACAGGGCAGGGCCTGGAACCAGATTTCAGCATCCAACTCTACTACTTCGTCGGAGTAGTGTGAGCTTTCAATGGGTGTGAGGGGCTTCCTGCCACTTTCTCCAAATTACTGAAAGCCATAGTCTTTATTATTAGTGGAGCAATGTTTTGTCAATATGATTGGTGCCCATAGTCACCAGAAGAGGCTTCAGGTTCTCTGGAACTGGAGTAAGAAATGGTTGTGAGCTGCCCTGTGGGTGCCAGGAATTGAACTGGATCTTCTGGAAGATCGTCCAGCGCTCTTAACCTCTGAGCCATCATCTCTCCATCCATGAGCATCCTTTATTTAAGCTGGAGTGAGTCCACATGAGATGCTTGAAATCATAGCCCATCTGGCTGAGGTTTTTCCGGAACCCGCCAGCCAGTTCCACCTTTTTCTGGTTATGTGACTAGGGGAAAAAAGCCAACTAAGCAGGGCTGGCCCCTCGGCGCCCCCTGCTGGCTGGGCCATCCACATGTGTGCCATCTCTTCACTCACCCTTGTTGGCTACCCACAGGATTGTGCAGATGCTGCTGCCCATGACCAGCCGCACTCGCGTGCGCCGCAGCGGCATTAGTCCACTGCATCTGGCGGCCGAGCGCAACCACGATGCGGTGCTGGAGGCGCTGCTGGCTGCACGCTTTGATGTGAATGCACCTCTGGCGCCGGAGCGCTCACGCCTCTATGAGGACCGCAGGAGCTCTGCGCTCTATTTCGCTGTGGTCAACAACAACGTGTATGCTACCGAGCTGCTGCTGCAGGCAGGCGCTGACCCCAACCGCGATGTCATCAGTCCCCTGCTCGTGGCCATCCGCCACGGCTGCCTACGTACCATGCAGCTGCTTTTGGACCACGGCGCCAACATCGACGCCTACATCGCCACGCACCCCACTGCTTTCCCCGCCACCATCATGTTTGCCATGAAGTGCCTGTCATTGCTCAAGTTCCTCATGGACCTCGGCTGTAATGGAGAGCCCTGCTTCTCCTGCCTATACGGAAACGGGCCTCACCCACCTGCCCCGCGACCTGGCCGATTTCACGATGCGCCCGTGGACGACAAGGCACCCAGCGTGGTGCAGGTGCATGGAGGGAGGGGACAGGCTGGTGTCAGAGAAGGCAGAGCAGGGTGTTATCCGTACTTTGGAAGCAGGTTGGGCTAGTGATTACAGCAGGTGGAGAATGAACCCATGGCTAGCACCTTCGTCAGCAGACTTGATGGCTCACATGGATGATGCAATCATCATGTTGTTTAGAGGCTCTTAAGAAACCTACAGTGGGGGTAAGAGATTGGCTTGGGAGGAAGAAACTGCAAAACTCCAGGCCAGTCACCTGTGACAAACCTTCAATGTACAGCAAGGGGACAGCAGGGTAGGCTGATAGAAAATTGCAGGAGGTTCTAAGACTCAGGACAGCCAGGCAGCTGATGTAGGTTTGTCTGTAACTACGAGGCAAAGTCATGCAAGTTTGAGGCTAGCCCCAGCTACAGAGTAAAGTCATCTTTAACAATTTAGTGAGATCAAAATCAAAAAGCAAAAGAGAGCTCATAGAGATGGCTCAGCAATTAAAAGCATGTAAGGTTCTTGCAGAGGACTGGAGTTGGATCCTCAGCACTCACCATTGGTAGCTCAAAACAAGCTGTCACTCCAGCTTCAAGGAAATCCCCCACCCCAGCCTGGGGGAGCACCCATGCCTGCATGCATATATCCATGCACATATGTACACAGATGATTAAAAGTAAAGTGTAAGAGAGGGCCAGGAATTTAATCTGTCATAGAGCATTGAATGATGCAGTACTTCATCCTTAGCCCAAAATAAATAAATAAAATAGCATTTAAAATATACAAAATAGTTTATGTTCTTAAAAAAAAAACTACTTGGAGTAGATGTCATATGCCCAATTTATAGGTTAGGAAATTGAATCTCAGAAGTAAAGGGACCGGCCTGGTTTATCCATCTTGCATGTCAGTACTAATAGAGGCCATGCTAAGGGGAGGAGTTTGCAGAAGGGTCTTAGACACCTGCCCAGTCACCTCTCTGATATCACCTAAAGAGTGATGTGCTCCTGTTTCAGTTCTGTGAGCTCCTGTCAGCCCCAGAAGTGAGTCGCTGGGCGGGACCCATCATTGATGTCCTTCTGGACTACGTGGGCAATGTGCAGCTGTGCTCCCGACTGAAGGAACACATTGACAGCTTTGAGGACTGGGCCATCATCAAGGAGAAGGCAGGTAGGGCTTTAGATGCTGGTACCAGCATATCCTGTCCCACAGACTCAGACCTCAGGCAATGTGACCCATACCAGCACAGCCTGTGCCTGGTCCTGTTCTGCAGTGTCCAGCCAATGTGTTGGTGGCTTCTGGGATGATAAAGTCATCTAGCCTCAGAGAGATCATATCACCTGGACCAAAATCCCATAGCTAGGTAATAGTAGCCTAGATGTTAGCCCAGGACTGACAACATGTTAGTCTCACTCCAGTCTGTTTGAAATAATAATGATACCCAAAGGGAGCTGTGGATCTACTACTCAGAGCCTAGATCTCATCCAAAGACCAGTTCCTGACCCCATAGCTTTGTGCAGATCTGGAGCCTGCTGCATTCCCATTAGATTTTGGGCATGCCAGAGCCAATGCTCTGCAAGTCATCTGGAGCAGCCTAAGCCCTGAGAAGCCTTTGTAAAGGCACAGGGTAACTGTGAAAATGACCTTTCACTACTGAACAGAGACAGAAGGCAGGCTTATGGCCCTAACCCTTCCAGCACTCAGATTGTGAAACCTGGCTAGCTTGTGCCCAGAAGGCTAGACCCTGGTTATTTGTCTGCTGGGCAGGTAACACTGAGACTGGCCTGAAGTAGGTTATCACCATGCCACTGGGGCTGTCCCCTGTCCTTGTCCCCTATAGGACCCCAAGTCTGATGTACCCAATCCCTCCTTGATCCCACATGCTCCTAGAGCCCTAATAGGATCTTCCCTGGACACAGATCTTGGTGAACAACTCTCAGTTGATGCCTTTGACAAGTTAGTAGACAGCAGCAGCAGGAGGCAGATGCCATCTATCTACTGCCCACTTAGCCACTGCTAAAGATGTCATAACCCTTCACATACCCATGAAGTCACTGGCTGCTGCCACCACGATCCCTGGCCACTAGAAGGTGGAGCAGACCACACACAGATGTAGGCTCTAACAGTTCTGTTCTTTCCTTAGAAAGGGGCCATCTCTCACAGCTAGACTTCACCCCAGGGGCAGAGAACTGTAGTATGCACCTGTGATAGATGATACACGGTTCTGAGGCCTGTCTTGGTTACTCTGATGCCACTTCTCTCTGGCTAGCACCCCATCCACTTCTGCACTTGGCTCTCTGAGGTTGACTTTATTGCTCTGTGGAGAAAGAGCATGCTAGCTGGATCCCCAGGCTCTTCATGACTTGAGCTACTGACCTTCTTCCCCACAGAAAAGGCCTTACCTTCCTAGAGGGAAGCTGAGGCCCAGATGTCAGAAGCAGCGGGAACACTGGATGTTTGTCAGAAACATCAGGGTGACTGTGGACATGAGATGGGGGGGGGATGCTGCTGTCTTTTGCTCTCCCTTCTTCTCTACATCCTTCTCACCATCTTCCATGACATGGCCTCTAAGGCTAGACAGGCACTTGCCATCTTCCCTACTGGCAATGCCTTGGCCTCCATCCCTCACCAAGAATATTCCTCAGGATCCCTCTTAGAACCTTCTCCACATCCTCCAGAAGGCACTACTACATCTCTGGCCTAGTATGTGCTTATTGAATGGATGGATGGACAGATGGATGGACAGATGGATGGACAGATGGATGGATGCATAAATGAATGGCATGTTTTAGTTTGATAAATTACTTCCCTGTATGTGCCCAAATAAATTACCAGATGCACACCTCTGCTACCCCTGCAAACACCAGAATATAAGGTATTCTAGGGCTGTCTGGGAACAACCAAGTAGGAGTCTACAGCCTGCAGGGAGTTCCCTGGTCCTGATGCCATCTCTGCCCCCTTCTTCTGGCTTCTCAGTGACAGCAGGAGCCCCAAATAAGTCCTCTGCATGGGAATGTCTGAGAAGTCAAATTCTGACCAATTTATTGAGGCTGTTTGGAGGTCCAGGCTGTATATGAAGAGAAGAATCAAAAGACAAAGGGACATAAGCATGAGTCTTAGGAACATCCTGTTCAAGATAGGTAGCCCTACCTGGGAGTGGGTATGGCATTTACCCTGACCACTTTGGGTTGTGCAGATTCATGCAGGGTGAAGGTATAAAGACACTTTGCCAGCCCCAGCTTTGGGGACTGAGGTTTCCAGCAGCAAGCCCCCACTCCTCTTGGACTCAGTCACATCACTGGCTGAACTCACAGGCCACACCCTTTGCTCAGTGCTAGTGACAAGTGTGCATCTCCCATTTTTCTCCTCTTTCTAGAACCTCCAAGACCTCTGGCTCACCTCTGCCGGCTGCGGGTTCGGAAGGCCATAGGAAAATACCGGATAAAACTGTTGGACACGCTTCCACTTCCAGGCAGGCTAATTAGATACCTGAAATACGAGAACACACAATAACCAGCCTGGGAGGAGACCTTTCTACGGTACCTCAGATGGCCTGCATTCAGGAGCACCTGGGGTCAGAATGAGGCTACAGAGTATGATCTTGGGTCTCTGCACTAGATTTTCATCTGAAGTGAGAGCCCACATGTGGAGTAGGTGAGGAACATCCTGTTTCAAACCGTTGAATGGCTCACAGACCTACCTGCTCTGCCATTGAGCATTGCCAGAGATCGTCAACCTGCGTCCAGGGCATAGTTGGTCTGAGAAAGGTGGCCCAGGCAAGAATCCTGGCCTTCAGCTGGAGAACTTCTAGAGATGAGTTCATCTGCCTGGAATTACCTTGTCTATCTGTGAATCCCTCACTAGACTCTGAGCTTTCAGGCTGGGAGAGACTTTTAGTCCGAATGCTTTGTTGAGTATAATAAATGTTACATACTGATTTTCTGCCCTGTAACATCCCTCCGTTCAGACTCTGAGATTCTTAGCCTTGCTCCTGGCAGTAGTAGGGACCGAGCAGGTATGTTACCTTTGTTGGGCTTTGAAAGATGCATGAGGGCATGTTATTCATGGACCAGGAGAGACCCAATTGGTTTCTTCTGGTTCAACCAGCATGGAAACTAGAGCTTCATTACTAGCTGGGGGACTATGCCCACAAGCTCTCTTGATACCCAGGTTGTCTTGCACATTTTCTGACACTCCTTCTTACCCCTCATCTGCTATAGAAGTTGAAATAGTAAGAGAAACAGTCTAGAGCTGGAGAGATGGCAAGGCCACCATGTTTCTGTGAGAGAAGGTAGGAGCAGGTGTCCTGTTTGCAGGTGAGTGCTGATGGTCAGTGCCGTCATCACCCTTATTCAAAGGTCTTTGGGACCCAAAAGCTGAGGCCTAACACACTCCATTTTCATGGGAGTTGCACCAATTTTTTAATATTTTCTCTGTAAGGCGGTGAAACTGCCTTCCAGGTCAGGTCAATCTTCAGTACCAACAGAGCAGATCCCCTTGCTGAAAGCCTGCACTTAGGCTAGCCTCTGTCTCTGAGGGTCATCTGCAAGGTCAAAGATGGTTTCTGGCCTTTTAGAAAGCAAGCAGCTGGACCAATAGAGGAGTAGCGTCTCAGGCTGGCTCTGACTTTCTCTTCTGGGCCTTGGTTTCTTTGTACACTGGGTCGGGTGGCTCCTGATGGCCTTGCTGCCTCTGACATCTGCTTTTCATGAGTAGACCCTTGTGTCTTCAAGAAGAGGGAAAACCTTTTAGTCTCTGTGGAGGGGGAGGCTAAGCAGCATCTTGTCCACACCTTCAAGGGCATGATGAGATAGAAGTTGAGGAAGGGAAGCCACTTACCTGAGTATACAGGACAAATCCATGTGGGTTGGCTCCAGCTTGGTTGGATGCTTGACTGTATCCCTTGATGTTTTGTTGCAAGTCCAGAGGGAAGCTTGCATCCTCTCTCCTGGGGATGCTTAGCCTCAAAGGTATGTGGGAAGAGTCTACGTGTGGTTCAGCCCAAGGTTCCCTGATGATATTTAAATAGTAAGCAAAGCAATCAAGGGAAGTGGGGGGGGGCTGAGCTGTTTGCAATGCAGGCAAGTGGCTATGACCCTGCAAGGCCTCCATACAATCCAGAGTTCTACCAGACAGAAGCTATACATCCTCTCATCTGAGAAACACATGTGTTGGGATGAGTGGGTGCCCCTGGAATAGAAAGGCAGAGCAGAGGAAGAGGGCCCCTCTGCTGTCTCAGAGTTTCTATTGCCATGAAGAGACACCATGAACATGGCAACTCTTTAAAAAACGTTTAACTGGGTAGCTTACAGTTCAGAGGCTCAGCCCATTATCATCATGGTGGGACATGGTGGAGTGCAGGCAGACAAGGAGCTGAGAATTCTACATCTTTGATCTACAAGCAAAGGAAGTGAACTGAGACACTGGGTGTGGCTTGAGCATATATGAGAACTCAAAGCCTACCTCCACAGTGACATGCCTTCACTAACAAGGCAACATCCACTCCAACAAACCACATCTCCTTATAGTGCCACTCTCTTTGGTGGTCAAACTACTACACCTGCTTCTGTCTCCTCACAGCCCAGATGCTAAGTCTGTTCAGAGGCCTGGCCTAGTGGTCTAGTGATAATTGGTCAGTGTCTTGGGGTTGCTCTGTACTCTTGTGCCACCAGTCCCAGCAAGGATGTCTGCTTTAGAGATGTCACACAGTATCACAAACAGCATTTTGGAAGTTTGGCCCCAGTCGCAATGCATTAGCACGAGAATGCTTGCCATGTTGGTAGAACAGGAGACTGAGCAAATGAGTGTTTCTGTACTGGCTTTGAACTGTGCTTGGAGCCACACTGACACAACTTGATATTCCTCTTTCTCCCCCGCCCCCTTTTGGTTTCCAAAGATTCCATCATTGCAATCTTTTGCAATGATGGAAACCAAGCCCAGGGCTTTGTGCATAGTGGTCAAGTGCTCTATCTACTCCTAAGCTACATTCTCAGCTCCCACCTTGCTCTTTTTTTGGGGCTGTATCTGCTGCAGCAGCTAAGGCTCCTTTTCTCAATTTCAAGTCTTCCAGATGTGCAATGTGTTCTCTCCCCAGCTGTTTTCCATATTTAGGAGACTAGTGCCCTAGGTTCCTGTTGGGTTTTGTCTTGTAAAAGTTTTCTGCTTTTATTTTTTAAAAATATTTATTATATTTATTTGTGTAAAGCTATATGAGTTTATGTATACTGTGTGTGTAGTTTCCCACAGAGCCCAAGGGTGTCAGATTACCAGCAGAGCTAAGCCTTGTGAGGTGGTTTCTGGGAATCAAACTTGGAATTTCTACAAGAGCAGTATGTGATCTTAACTACTGAGCCATCTCTCCAGTCACAGTTTCTGCTTTTAAATGAAGCTTTCTGGCTTTTGAAGGGATGGATCTGCAGGTACTGCTGGGGAAGCTGAGCCCCAATAGGAAAAGGCTGGTGTAGGACCACGACTCAGGCAGGGTGGTTCTCAGCATCCTCTGAAGATGGAGGTCTGGTGGTAGGATGTCTAAGGCACTCACTGCAGTAGGCAGCATCATCTGTGTATGACTCATTTTAATCTGCCAGCCTGGAAGGACCAACAGATGCCTAAGTGTAGGAGATAACTTCTCATAATAACAGGAATCAGACTCACGTATGCAACAACCTTTGTAGCAGGTCTGTCTGATCTCACTTTTAGAGTGAGGAAATTTCAGCTCATACAAGTAACTTGATTAGTAGGTGACAGAATTGGAGCTCTGAGCCCCCCTGCTGTAATCTAAATGAGTCTGAGAACCATTGCATGGGTTCAGGGGGCCTTAATGATGATGCTTTGGGGTAAGAGAGGACACACAACTGTTCCTGGCCCCTCAGTGTTCGCTAAGGACCTGCCCCTCCCACAAAAATGACTTAGTACAACTCTGTGTCATGCCAGCATTTGTGAGTCTGAAATTTTCTGGTGCCTTTGTACAAAAAAAAAAAAAAAAAAAAAAAAACCCGAAGAATCCTGGAATACTACTCATATTTCCCTGGCCAACTGCACTTTCGGTGGACTCCCTGGTTGGACTTGGAGGGTAACGCAGGCTAGGACCAAAGGGCCGTATGTAGCCTCTAATCCTGGATGTGGAGCTAGTCAAGAACCACCTCAGAGGTGGGCCATGAAGGAACAGTGCAGAAGGGGTCCTGTTGGAAATCCCCTATGCAGAGCTTGACTCATCACCAGGCTTGGTTTTGTCAGACCATGGTTTGATAAATGATGTAGCCCAGCCACACTGTGCCTAGGCCAGTGCTACACAGGAAGCCATCTAGCCCAAAAGCTTGCTGTCTGTGAACTATCAGGAGAAACCCCGACTCTTTGCCCCCAACATACATGTCTATCTAGCCACAGGCAGACTTTCTACATGTCACTGACATGTGGCTAGGAGCAATCCGAAAAAAAATGGGGACGTGAGTTAATGCAGCTTTAGGGCTTGGGGTTTGGGTTTTGTCTTGAATCACTGTGGACATATAGCCATACTCACAATTAAAAGGGACAGTTTGGTCAAACTGCCTGGTTTGGTCACAAGAAACTGAAATCCAACTTGTTCTGGTTTTATCTCTGCTCAGGAGGTGGTACGCTGTCACTCTGACACAGGCTGTCACACAGGCACATTGAAATTATAGCTCTCCCTGGGCCAGAGCATCATGAGCCATTGGGGATTCAGGCTTTGCCCACACCTTTCTTCAAATGTCTGGACCAAACATCCTTCCCACCTGTTTCCTGTGCATTGAGCCTTGACCCCCAGCACCCATCTCCAGATATCACAGAGGCCATACTTCCCCGTATTATTCTCTATGCCAACCCTGCATCTGGAAATTATCCCACTTCATGACACCCAAGAGGTGAAAACTGCAAAAGAAATCTTTATTTTTTTTTTTTAACTTTCTCAATATTTACAAAGAACAAAAAGAACACATGAGATGCCCCCAATCCCCACCAGTTGGCAGCTGAACAGTTGTGTAATGGGTGGCTGCCAGATTAGGGTCCCATTGCCCATGGTCTCCACAGGGACAGGGAGATGAGTCTCCCGGGCAAGGGATCCTGTGCCTGGCCCCACAGGCTGCAAGAGTCATAGACGCTTGCTAGAGGAACCCCCTCCCTGAGGCAGCCTGACTAGACCCCTGCCCAACTCCTTTTACAATTGGAGAGCTTATCAGAGACCCCATCCTACAGGCCAAAAAAGGGGGGCTGAGGCCATTCAGCTAGAGGTAGCCGAAGACATTGAAGATGGGTGGAGGAATGGCTGGCTTAGTGGGAATTGGCTTCAGAACCACAGGCCTATACACTTTTGGCCCTGAATTGTCCACATCCTTGCAGAAGTGGGCCAGCTCCACAGGTGAGGCTGGGCTTTTCCTCCACAAACCCAGACTGGGTACTGGGCCTTGAGGCAGGACCCCTGGAAGGCTGGGGAAAATGGGTTGTCCATGATACTGGAATGGGCAGTAGCTCCAGGCATCAAGGCTGCCTACCAAGGATACCCCAGACATCTTGAGTGGCTCTGTGTCAGCCAGTACCCTTGGGGACATAGGCAATGGAGCAGTCTCAGGCCCCAGGGACTCCAGACCCTTGCAATTTTTCTTATTTTCATACAGAGATGCCTCCCTGGGGGCTAGGCCCATCTCCAGCCCCATTGGGTAGCTGAGGGTGGGTCTTGGTTCCTCCCAGAATGAAGCAGGTAGCTGTCTCTTCCTCATGGGCAGCTGGCCAGGTCTAGCAGCCTCTGGATTCAGGCCCCCGAAGCTCTGCTCCTTAGAAAGGCACTCCTCCCTGAAGGGGGTCCCCAGGACCTTCTCCTTGAAGCTCCCACCCCCGCCAGGGCTGGATTCAGGACAAGGGTGGAGGGGCAGCTGGCCAGGCCTCTCTTCAGGCCCCCTTTGCAGGTGAGGTTCTGTCACCCTGCCAGGCAGGCCCCTAGGGAGCCTCGAATACTTCTGAGAGAAGCGCTTGAGTTGCTTCTGCAGGTACTTGCGGTGGTCCACAGAGCGGCGGCAGGGTGCGGACTTGTCCAGGGCCGCCTTGATGTCACTGGAGGCCAGGTTCACAAAATTCAGCAGCATCTTCACATCACTGTCAGCTGCCATCACCACGGGACTTGTGCAGGGCTTTCCATTAAGAGTGTAGGCTCTGCTGGGGGCTGGCAGCTCCAAAGAGAGCGCAGGGCAGACCTGGGGAACACAAAAGGCAGCTGGAATCTCTGCAGGGCAGTTACACCTTCCCCAGGGCCACCAGGACCAAATGCAAAAAGCTCCCGATTCAGGCACCCTTCTGTCCCGAACAGAATCCACAGCGGGACACCTGGTAAGTCATTCCGCATTTCTTTACTGAGATGAGATAGGTGTTAATTATTTCATTTAGTCTTTTCGGGTCTGTTGCCCTCTCCTGGAAATTGAGGCTCAGAAAAAGCAAGCACCTTGCTCAAAGCCATCCAGTGGCTTTGCTGAGGCTACATTCCCAGCTGGTCGCATCTCCCACATACTGTGAGGCCAGCATGCACAACTCACCATTCAAGTTTTAATTTTCAAAGCCAGAGAAATTCTCTACAGAAGGCCAAGCCCCCTTCCCCCTCCCTGGTGGTGGCCTCCCCCTCCCACCACCCCGCCCCCTCCGCAGTCCCCACGCTCCACCCCCAACTCTCACACAGGGCCAGGCAGGATCCCTGTCTAGCACTTAATCTAGACCTGCCTTCAAGGCTCCTCTCAGGCAGCCTGCAGCAGGAACTCCCCTGTAGAACCATCTGCAGCAATTTCATGCCTCCTCGGCCGCCACCCACAGCACGGTGCCCCTCCTCCAAGGCCCTAGCCCGCACACACCCTCCACCCAGCCTGGCCAAACCACTTGGGACTCCACACTGACCGAAGGTGCAGGCTGGGATCCCCGCCAATGTGGCCGGCAGGTTCCCCACCGTAGACCCAGGCAAGCCCGGCGAGCTGGCGTGCAGCGAGCTCCGTGCAGGGTGAGAAGCAGTTGTGCAGCCCTTGAGTGGGCTGAATGGAGGACAAGTCCGGAGCTGGGGGGCCCTCAGGCCAATCAGGAGCGCCTCTCCAGATACAAAGCATCCCAATCAGGCGGCGGAGCCCCGGTCCCACATTCTTTGCCGTCACAAATTGTCACCATGGGGACCATCACAAAAAAAGACAGCTCCCAAATGCAATCATTTCCCGGTAAATTTCTACCCTTCAGCCCCATTTTCCCTGGCCTCAACACCGCCCCCCCCCCTTTCCCTTGACCTCGGTACCCTGGTTTCTTGAGGGAGTAGTGTGTGTGTGTGTGTGTGTGTGTGTGTGTGTGTAAATGGCCAGTATCAAGGAGGGCTGGATGCAGTGGAGACAGGCACCCAACCTTTCCCAGATACTCCAGGCCTCCAGCTGCCATGCTCCAGTGCAGACAGACAATCGGATGGGGTAAGCTGGGGCGGGCTGCTTTCCCTCTGCCCTTGAGTGTTGAGCGTGTGCTCCCTGACTCTGTCTGTCCCCGTGTCTCCCGCCTCCTTCACCACTCTTCATAAAGGGTCCCCTGGGATGGATGGGTCCAGAGGTACACTGATGTGAGGAAAGGTAGCCCGGACAGGCTAGCTGAGGGGTGCTGGGATATCCATGGGAAGGGAGCCGGGGCTCTCAGGAATCTTGTCTTTATGTCTGCTTCCTCAATTGAGCTGCACAAAGCCTGAATTGCCCATTCAGTGCGGCCGGACAAAAGGGTGGCGTTGCACGGTCTCCTTGCATTTGTAGTCAAACAGTTAGGGACTTAAATCGAGTCGTCATGATGGAGAAAGAGGTGGACAAAGCCCATAGAATTGCCATCAGCAAACATTTTCCTGTGTCATATTAGCTAGTCTCCATGGCTCCCCCTGGCCCTGGGACAATGGCACAAGTTTGCACACTTGGCTACTGTCACCGTGCCAACGCCGGCAGGGCTGCAAGCAGGGCCGCTCAGTTGGAGCAAGCAAGGGAGCCCAGACTGCCTTGCCCCTGCCCACCAACTGCCCAGAGGGAAGGTGAGGCCCATAGCCACATGGTGACCAAGGCTGCCTGGGAGGTGCTCCTGGGCAGGGTCTCCATGCCAGCTAGTTCAGTGCACATCGCCTCTCCCCTCCTCCCCTTCCCCTTTCTGCTGCCTTCTCTGCCTGTCCCCCTGACGGCATACTGGCCCACACCTTCACACCACAGCCTGAATGGCAGACAGAAATGGCTACATGCCCTCACTTGGGAGCAGTGCCAGGAGACTGCTGTTGTAGGGATGGGACACTGGTCTATAGTAGCCTGAGGAGACTTCCTCTGGAGATAGCCGGGGACTAATAGCTGCAGTTCTGACACACACAGTGCTAGCTAGCACGTTCTCTGAGCAGAGCCAGGGCAGGCCAATGGTATGTGGGGCTGGGATTCCTGTACTGGCAGCCGTCACATTCTGTTCCCTCTGCAGCAGCCTCTGCATGACCAAGGTCTGTGCCATTGCTATTTGAAGCTCCAGGAGTTTGAAAGGGGAGGTTCTGCAGTGGCGTCCTGGCCCACGCTGACAGGTATGAGCGGGCTCCGTCCTCTCTACTCTGAACTCTCATTTCATTCTGCTGGAGATAGTCTCGGAGGTCCTGTGGCTCCTGCTGGCACCCCTCAGACCCCATAAGTCTGGAACCTACCTTTTTATCTCCCACCATGATGGGATATCACCTCAAATCCAGCCCTTTTCTGCTCTGTCAGCACCTGGCCTGTGACCCGTGGGCCCTATTCCCCGGAACAAGGCTGCTCCAGAGAAGATTGCTATCAAGTGGGTCAGCTTCCTCTAAGATAACAAGATGACAGTATGCCCGTGCCCTTTAGGCGCCTCCATGTGCTGGCTCCATGTTTCCAAGGTTAGTGGGTTCTGTGGGAATCCAATCTTAAAGTGCCTTTCTAGGCCTTGGGTAGGGAGTGATAGCTCAGTGGTGAGACCCCAATATGGCCCAAACCAGACTCTCCTGAGCGCTCAGTGTGTACTGTCCTACAAGGCTTGGCACAGGTGCCTTGTTCCCAGGAGAAACTATCCATTCTACTCAACAGCTTGTATCCTGTTGACCGGAAACAACTTGGTCCTCTGTTCACTGCTCAACTCCAGCCAGGTAAGGGTGGTGAGGGTGCGGCCACAAATTTGTTCTAGAGCTGTGGAAGCAGAGGCATCCTCGGCAGATAACGCAGCTCTGTGACTGGAGCACAGTGATTGTCTTGTGTGTCACCCCTTCCTCTCCCATGCAGTGGCACTTAAGACAGGAGGCAAACTCCCAATTACACCCAGGTAGGAGTCTCTGCCAAGTTCTGCCAAGGGCAAGTGAGCTGAGGGACTAAGACAACCAGAGAGCAGGGTACCAACCTTCCCCTTCTCAGCCCTGTGTGCTGGGGAGCCCTCACTGACGATTCTGTGAAATTCTGTGACCCGTAACCCCTGATCTCAGCAATGCAAAATCCTACGTGACCTAAGAGTGAAAGCGAATGGGTGTTAAATGTCACCAAGATGCCAGAATTACTGTCCATGGGCAGGGAATGACAGGTCACCGCTGGCAGTGCGTCCCGGACTTTGGTTGTGACATCCCAATATGCTATTGCCTGACAGCTGTCAACTAGGGCCAGACCTAATTTCCGCAAGGGACTCTATCTGCCCAGCGACCTGACTTACTCTGACCACCCCAGCTCTGGGGAGGAGAGCAGCCAACCACTCTGACTTGAGGGACATATAAAGGCCACTCGGGGTGCAGCAGCTTGCTAGAAGCTCTGTTAATACGGGGCATGCATCCCAGGGTGACTTATGTAACCCTTATGTAACAGCAGCATTTCTATCAAAGTCCAGCCTGCAGCAAGTGTCATCTGCAATCAGGCCTGACTAGGGATGTGAGGGGTTAGGTGGAAGTGAATCTTTTGGATGCTGGGATCAGCGCTTCCTGCTCTGGCTGCCAAACTTCATGTTTAATGAAGATCCGCATTAGGACTGTACCCAAAGAGTGGCCAAGACCTCAGGTGATCATGGGTAGTAGCAGCCTGGTGTGGTCAGTTCCGACAGCAACAGAGGCAGGGTATAACTTAGCCCCAACCTTGGCAAATGCTCTAATTTCTCCCAGGAAAAATCAGGGCATATTTAACATCACTTACTGGCCTGGGATTTAACCTCACTTGCTATACCCTAAGCCTAGCAAGAGGTCAGAGATGGATTCTCAGGGCAGGAGGCTCCAGGCATTCTCCCTCTGTTCCCCAGGGCCTCAAGAGAGCAGACTTCAGAAAGGTGACTGTGTACACAGCAGGCCGTGTCTGCTTTTGATGTTGGGGAGAGTAGTCGAGTTTTCATAAGTAGGCTGACATATGGGGTGAGCACGGCTGCCACCCGTGCTCTACGGATGCCAATGAAGCCTTACAACGAGACTTGCCAAGAAGGAGTGGCCATGGAAGGTTATAAATGAGCTATATGTCAGATTCCCCTCCCGTAAGGCAGAGGAATTGCAGCCCCTAGCAAGCTTGATACTGTGATTAAAACTCCTCAAAAAGGAAAGGCTACCTGGCCTGCAGCCAGCATCCCTCCCTCTTCAGTTCTCTACAGGGCTGGATCAAGCTTTCTCTGTGAAGTGTGGCTGGTGTGGCACCAACTGTGACAGTTGTGACTCTGTGCCCCAGTGTTCTGTCCCTGCTGGACCCTGACCCCACACTCCTGACACAGCCTTGTGCTCCCACCCTCAGACCCACCACACACAGACACTTCACCTTGACTATGTCCTCTCTTGTCCTTCTTACGCTGCGTCCTGCCCAGTCAGGGCACTGGCCAGGAATGAAAAGTCAGTTTAATCTCAACTGTCAATTCGGATTTGATTGGTGATGCCTCCAAGGAGTCCTGTGGGATGATTCCAAGGCCAGCATGGAATTTGGAATGCTCTGATCAGCTAGTGATGTCTGCCTGGAGGGTGGATGGAGATGGTCTCTGGGTGCCAGGTCCCTGATTGCATGTGGAGATGTGAGGATACAAAACTTGGTGTTATAGGAATCCAACCCTGGCTATTTAAACCAAGCAAACAGAACACAGGAGAAAAGCAGTGATTCATCCACATACACGGTCCTTTAGCCAGAACCCAGATCTCTAGCTTCCCAGGGAGAGTACATCAACCCAACAGGTTTTTGTTTCTCTTAGCATAAAGTTTGACTTTAGAGCCCCAGGCTGACCTCAGCCTCTCAAAGGCTGGAACGACAGATCAGTGACCATACCTAGCTACACATTTACTAGCAGGCTTCAGTACCCAGTTGGGTACTAACCATAGTAAACATCATACATGACTAATGGTATTACAATTTGTTTTGGAGATTTTATTTATTATTTGTGTATATGGGCATTTTGCCTGCATATGTCTGTACACCACATGTGTGCAGTGTCCACAGAAGCCAGAAGGTGGCATTGGATCCTTGGTAACTAAAGTTAGAAATGGTTATGATCTGCTGTGTAGGTGCTAAGAATCAAATGTGGGTCCTCCGGAAGAGCAGCCAATGTTCTTAACTGCTGAGCCATCTCTCCAGCCTCACATGCCTAATTATGTGTTAGTCTCACAACGACCCTATGTGATGGATCCCAGGATTTTCCCACACTT
Source organism: Sigmodon hispidus (assembly GCA_004025045.1). Taxonomy (NCBI): domain Eukaryota; kingdom Metazoa; phylum Chordata; class Mammalia; order Rodentia; family Cricetidae; genus Sigmodon; species Sigmodon hispidus. The sequence continues at coordinate 49,968 of PVIH01004663.1, read as the reverse complement.
GATAGATGAAACTATGGTTTGTGGAGGTTCAGTGATTTAACAGCTGGAAAGGGGATGAATAGGGAGGGTTCAAATCCATTTCCCTGACTCAAGATCCTGGGATCCTTTTAATAGCTTTGGAGCATTATATGCAATAGCAATCACAACCCTGGAGAAGACTCTGAGACAGAGTGTGGGCACTCTGGGGTGCTGAGATAATAAGAAGGTTAGTGTCATTTGGAGAGGGTCAGTGCAGGAATGGGGTGATACAAAGTATGAAAGAGATGTTAAACTTCTTGCTCCATTTTTTGCTTTCGTGAGGCACATAATAAATGCCTAAATGAATAATTGCACGAGCAGAGAGGGACATGAAGGAAAATGACTGGCTGACTCGAGTGTACATCTGGTGACTGACTTGGGCCCTGGGTACACCTTCCTCTCAGCTGAATGTTACAAACACATGCCACCATCAACATAGGAGCCCTTGCCTCCAGGCAGTAGGATTTCCAAAGGAACAGTAGTAGAAATGGCCACATACCTGCCTCCATTGTGGCGATCTTGCTTTCTCCAGGGGCAAATAAGTATCAATGGACTACTATCTAGCAGGGAGATGACAACCTACAAGCATGCACCAAATGCATACTGGAGGAGAAATCAACTGAGGACCACTAACCTCAAAGGGCCAAAGATCCTGGGATGCTGAGGGTCACCTGGAATTAGTGAACCCTGGAAGTGTCCCCAAGAAAGAGGCTTCTTTTATTCAGGCACCACCCTCCTCCCCCTTTTTAGTTGCTTCCTTCTTCACACGTCTGCCACAGTCCCCTTCACACATGTGCTGGTTGTAAAGCAGATCCAAAGATCTCGGCATGCTCCTTACTGTGGGAAGTGGAGATCAAGGCCTTTCCCTTGGCATAGATTAAATGACTCTCTTCTAATGAATTTCTGTTTGTTAGAAGAAAAAGTGACCGTGCATGTTCTAGTCAATGTTGGACAGAGGGGTGTGTGGGTGAATGTGTAGGTAGCCGAATGGACATGTAGGTGTGGAGATGGACAGATGGAGAGAGAAGTAGATGGGTAATCTACTTATATGTATTTATGTATGTATATGTGTGTGTATGTGTAAGTGGATAAATGGATGGATGGATGGATGGATGGACGGATGGTGGATGGATGATGGATGAATGGATAGTGGATGGATGATGGATGAATGGATGGATGGATGGACGGATGGTGGATGGATGATGGATGAATGGATGGATGGATGGTGGATGGATGATAGATGAATAGGTAAGTGGATGGATGAGTGAGCAGTTGGATGGATGGGTGGACATTTTAAAACGTCTAGGTTCCTCAGAAGCATTGAGATTGTAATGGTGGCCATACTTTCTTCACCTGCTTCAAGGCTTTCTGTCTGTGAGGTTGTTCCGTACAGGAATGCCTTTTTGGTCACTCTTTACTTCTCTTCTTATCTGCTTACTTGGTCCCTACTGCCTACTGTAACCTTCTTTTTCAACAGATGCTGTGTGCCACAGGTGAAAGGGACCTGAGGGACCATGGGAGGCACCACAGTGTGGGGACAAGGCACTTCTGAAGCCACACGCCTGGCTTCAGGTCTTAGCCCTGCCCCTGACCACTGAGCAGCCCCTCAGAGCCTCTGTCAGGCTGTGGCCCTGCTCTGTCCTCAGAGGACACTAAGGAAAGGCACATAGAGTGCTTGTCTTTGGGCTGGACTGGCTCTATTGTCCATTAGAGCCATTCCCCTCATCCACCATGGATTTGACGAGGAAATGAGCGAAGAGGTAGTAGACAGTTCTAAGAAACTCGGGAGACTGACAGCTGGGATCTTAACTCTGAGGCTCACTTCTGCTTTTCCTCCCCCAAGTGAACATAGGTTTTTGTTTTTTCTTCACACAATATATTGATTACAGTTTTCCTGTTCCCCAAATCCTCCCAGATCCTTTCCACTTCCATTCCCAAATCCACACCTTTTTTATCTCCTCTTAGAAAACAAACAGGCATCAAAATAATGATAAAATATAGTAAGTTCCCTCTCTTGTGAATCCACCTTCAGGATTCTCTTCTGTGTGCTCAGCCTTCACTAGCCACAAGGGGGAGCCTGTGGAAAGACTCAGGTTTTCTATCCATCTGCAAACTCAGGGCTTGCCAGGCCAGCAGCCCCTCGACACCCCAGAATCGTGAAGAGATGACTTCTGCTTTCATGATATCTAAAGCCCCCTCATTCTTTTCCTCACCTCGACCCTTGGTCCTCTAACCCCCAAATTACTATTCTTTTCTTGAACAGAGTTGGGGTCATTGAAAAATCCTTATCGTTTTTGTTCAAGTGTATGGTTCGCATTTGCAAGCATGACTCTTTACTTCAGGGTAACAGAATGTTCCTGAGCAACTACCTTTATTTTATTCATCTATTCCAAAAACATTAGCCCCACATCTGGAGAGACGGAGAAATGGGGAAGGGGATGAAGGATGCAGCAGATAACCTTGCCTTTACAGAAAACTTGCTGTAGCAGAAGACATGGCTATAATCAGCTGGGCCAGATGGGGAGGGCTGGTAATCTCAACTACTTAGAAGACTGAGACAGGAGGATGGCATATTCCAGACCTACCTGTCTCAGAATTAAAAGTATCAGGTAGGCTATAATTCAGTTGGAGAGTTCCTGCCTATCATGTGTGAAGCCCTAGGTTAGATCCCCAGCAAATAGAACAAAATAATACAGCACAACAACCAATGGCTTATTTCTATGTGTTGCTTGGAAGCAGGAAAAGAACCTGAGAGTGAGAGGTTCGGGGCTGATCCAGAAGCTGTGGATCCTGAGCCTAAAGGATGCCAACCGGTTGACCAGGCCGGTAGGACCACAGCCACAGGAGAGACCTCTGCCTACAGGTCTAAGCTTAGCTCCTCGTGATAGCACTAAGGTGACCAGACCTAGCCAGCAGCCACTAGAGGGCACTGTGGCCTTTCTAAGCATACTCCGGAGGCTGAAGCCAATAGAGTTGTTCAAAGTCATTCTGGGTTCCTCTGGGTAGGGGAGCCCTTTTCTTCTGGACCCAAGCAAGAAAGCTGGAAATTGAAGGCAAAGGAAGGACACAGCTGTTGGGGCATGTGAGACTCAGATGTAGCATTAGGGGGCTAATACAGGAGAGGATGAAGGCCAAAGAAGATGCCCAAGGATGGATCAGCATCAGCTATAAAGACAAGACAGCATGGTCACCCTCTTCCCACAGAAGCCCTGGACAGACTACAGTATTGTTCATGTGCCATTTCCACCCCTTTCTTTGGAGAAAGGAGTAACAAAGGAAACATACTAAGCCCCTAGGCCACTTTGGGACTGTAGTACATCTCCAGCATTTCAGCAGCTGGAGAGGACCTTGACCATCAGAAGCATGGCAGCACCCAGATGTTCAAGGCTGGGGGACGGAAAAATGCTCTGGTGCAAACCAGGGTTTTGAGATGCCACAATGACCACAAGATGCTTGTCTTCCTGTTTTCCTTTACTCACAGATCGGAGACGGTGGTGAAGAGATGAGGTCCTGGCCTTGTCACCCAGCCCGATGGGTGCTGTCTTCCTCCTGAGGCTATGCAAGGTTTGAGTTTGGCTCAGAGCTCAGAACTCAGCTGACCAATGCCACACAGAGGCCAGAAATGTGCCTGGTTCAGGGTAGGCACTCACTCAGTGGCTTCTTGGTCACTGTTCCAATGCTGTGAAGATATATCATGACCAACGTAACTCAAAAGAAAGCATTTAATTGGGGGTTAACTTGCACTTTTATTTGTTTAGTTCATTGTCCTCATGGTGGGAACATGGTAGAGGCAGCTGTGGTGCTGGAGAGGTAGCTGAGAGGAACATCGTGATAAGCAAGCAGAGAGTGAAAAGCAAGACCAAGCACCAGCTTTCGAAGTCTCAAAGCCCGCCCCCACATTTCCTGACAAAACCTCTGAATCTTTTTAATATTTCTAAATAGTGCTCCTGCCTGGTGACTAAGCATTAAAATATAAGCCTATTGAAGCCATTCTTATCCAGACCAGCATAATAGCTCTTAGCCAGATTAAAAACAACTCGAACACTCTGGGCACCTACTGTATGCCCAGGCTGAATATGCACAGTACCAAAGGTGGGCAACTTGGGTGCCAGCTGGTTGCTCCTGGTGTGGGATGGGTCCATCAGATGGCATAGCCTTTGGGAGAACGTTGATTCTCCCAGGGTGGCCCCTGTTGAGGGGGGAGGGGTAGGTTGCTTTGTTTCAACTGTCCTTAGTCCAAGACCAGTGTAGAATTCTATGTTCAAAGGTAGATAAGGCCTCAGTCACCTGTAACAGAAGACCACATATCCAGTCTTGGCACCATGGAGAGAAATTTGAGGGTAGGCCAGTGAGGGGATTGGAGAGTGGCCTAAAAAAGACACACAGCGGCTCAGAGACTATCCTCAAAGATGCATGGGGCAGAGACCACTTGGGTACCTGCCTCCCACATCAGACACACAGCTATCTCTTTACCACTGTCTCCAGGGAAGATGTGTGTTCAGAGCCTGGAAGTGCTATGAAGGTCCATGCTGCAGACTGCTTCCACCCCAGGGATGCTCAGCTCCCTAAGCAGAGGTCACAAGTGAGCTGGAGGCACACTGGGCTGCAGGGCATGCCTATCACATGTCATTGCATGGGTTATGTGGACCATTTGTATCTGCTTAATCAAGGATTGATTTTTGGTTGGCTTGGATTTGGTCTCTGAACCCAGCAGGAAGGACCTGGGAACTGTTAGCAAAGACACATAGGAACTAGTGGCCAGAGTCACTTCTGAGCTCATTCATGGAACACCTGACCTACAGGGTGAGCCCTAAGTAGAACTTGAACCCCCAACCTCCAGCAGTTAGTTTCCCTAGCTAGAACTCTCTCTCTCTCTTTCTCTCTCTCTCTCTCTCTCTCTCTCTCTCTCTCTCTCACACACACACACACACACACACACACACACACACACACACACACACGCCAAGTTATTTTCTCTCAGTCCACCACACTACTGTAGATGCAGAACAGATTAGGATATAGTGCCCCCTCTTCCGCTCCTGCCTCCTGGTTCTTCCCAGCAGACAGTCTCTGATGCCAGCTTTGAGGGCTCCTTCTAGGCACACTGGGAAAGGCTCCGAAGGGCGGGACATCTCTGACTCTTTCCAGCTGGTATGTGTTTGCACACACATGGGACACACTTCTGAACACAGCTCTGTGCTGGCTTTTCCTGAGATTATTCTCCCAGTTAACCTGTCCATCAATGGTCATTATTTAAAGAGATGGGCTCTTAGCATCTCTGACTCACGTCACTTTAAATACTGCAAGGTCTGTTTGTTCAGATTTGTATTATAACATCGAGGGCAGCACTTTAACATCAAAGACTGTGATGAGTCATATTTTCCCCCTGAATGATTAACAAAAGATTTAAAGTTATTTTCATCCTAAGAACAAACATTTTTAGGAATCTTCTTAATGTCATGTAAAAGAAACAGTCCAGGCTGTAGTGAAGAAAGGTGAGACCATATTAGCTCTTGAGAACTGAGAAGTCCAAAAACTGTTGGTTACAGGAATGGCTGGCTCCAGAATTCAGCATCTCCTGAACCAGCCACATGCCAGCCCTCTGCAGGCTAAAATCCCAGGGTCCCAGGGAGCACCACAAACCACCAACTCTAATCCCACCTGACCTTAGATTTTAGGTTTGAGAGATAAAAGTGAGAGTTTCGTTTTACAGGAGTCTAAGAGTAAACCTCCCAATTAGTTTAGCCAGCCCAAGCTCACAATTATGTCCCTCTGGCTCAAACCACAGACCTAAATTTTACCACCAAGGGAGGCAGGCGCCATGTGGCTCTTCTTACCCCCTTCTCAGGTAGCTGTCCAAGGAACGCTATTCTGACAGCCTTCCCTATGTGATTCCACTGCCGGGCCCGAACACTTTCTGTAAAGGCTACATGCTAAACATTTTGGGTTTTTCAGGGTTCCTCTCCTCCTCCTTCTCCTTCTCTACCCTTTGAAAAGCTCAGGCAAACAGACTTACCTTCCTGCCCCTGCCTTGGGGCCTTGATGCCATGCACATGGAGTCTGGCGCTGGGAGACAGAAAGCAGCGCACTGATCCACCCCTGTGCCTTGAGTAGGCTTCAGATCCGTTGCATCCTGACTCCAGCCTGGGGCAGAGAGGTACATACAGACACATTCTAACACTCTGTAACAGCTTAACCCAGGGCATTGTGAACGGTCATTTCCCACCTAGGCCTTCTATGTGGCCACCAAATTCCCCCCCCCCCAAAAAAAAGAATACAGAGTCAAAAAGAGACAGCCCAGAGCAGCAGCTGCCTGGCATTCCCGGCATTTGAGAGTCTGAGTCTTGCCCCTGCCTGAGTGAGGAAGAGTCTGAGATCTTATTCTGGGGGTGCCCCTGAGCAGGGTTTCTTGCCCTCAATTCTCAGGAGCCCTTGTGCTGTCCTCACTCCAAGGACTTCTTTGGAATGGAGAAGGAAACCACCTGGAGTTTGTTGGTCAGTGAATAGAACTGGAGAGGTCTTGCCCATGAGCGGCAGAGCTACTGAGCGGGTTACAGGAGCACAATTATGTTACCACTCTAGAAAAGTCAAAGGCCTCACTGGGCTGTGTGCAGGACTGCCACACCTCTTACTTGGGTCCAGTATGATTTAGTGACCATTGTCTCAAGCCCCTGGCAAGATGCCAGAGTCACTTTGCCTCAGACACCTCTTCGTACCCTGTGAAGGGGAGACACGTGTGGTATTAGGAGTCTTTTCCCAAGAGATGAGGCTTAGACTTGCAAAAGAATGATGTTAGGTGTGTGAAGTGTAGGTGTTTGTCCCTGCTGTGATATGAAAAGTTTTCAGAGCCAAGAGAATCCTCAGAGTGAGTGAATCCCTCTACCCTTCAGAAACATGGAAACTAAGATCCAGAAAAGTCCTAAGTTTCTTGAAGCCAAACCAGTCTTGAGTAGACAGTTCTAGGTTTCTAAACATCAATTACACAGACCTCCTAATATTGTTAATATCTCCGTGAATCTGTGTCTATCATAAGTAAAATGGGTTTACTTTTTGCCTATAGACTGCTATGCTGGGAAGGCGGGTGGGCTGGCCGGGACTGATCAGGTTTTTGACTACTGCCTGTAGTTCCCAGCACGTCCACCAGGTGGCCCAGACATCGCTAACCTGGGCTTTTGATCCCAAGAGCCCGCCATCTCTTCCAGTTGTGAGGGAATGCAGGAACACTTGTCCGATGCCCATTCATCTCCCATTTAAATTTAATCCAAACAGCATGGAAAATTCAAATTCACATCTTTAAATTCCAAGGATTCAGTGAAGTAATGAATGGGTGCCGGAGAGAGAGGCTGGGATATGTCTGCAGACTGGACAAATCCTGGCATCTCCAGGAACCTCAGAGACTCCTCTACCCCATGCTTCACATAGCTGAGATGCTGGTAATGAGGCCCTGGGACAACACCAGGCCCTGGGTGCCCTGGACACTTATTAGCAGGGTTCTGCCCCAGGTCCAAACCTGGGGAATCAAATACTGACAGTCTGTAGGAACAGGCCACAGGGGATGCCCAGGCCCTGCCACCTTAGCAAGACATGGAGAACAACACAGGGGTCCTAGGTCACAGCCTGGCAGGGTCTTGCCTCTCTCAGCCGCCTACCCTGGGAGAGCCAGAGCAATGTCTCTGTGACACTTCACACCAGGGGCTCATTGTCTGAGGTAAGTCATACCCCTGCATGGAAGAGGGTCACGGCACATACTGGGTAGAGTGGTTATGGTGGAATATGTGATGAGGCATGTGTCACCGACCCTGGCAGCTGGAAGATGGTTCATATCCATGGCTCACCTACAGAAAAACAGACTTCAGGTTATTCAGGAATATCTGCATAAACATCATTTTCACTCAGGTGATACTCTTTCTAAAATTTTTCTGGCCTGGAATTGGAACAACCGCAGAGAGAACTGTGAACATATGTCCTCTTAGGATGGCCTTGGAAAGCAGAAAAGGCTATATTTTTGTTGTTGTTTTGTGCTTGTATTAAAATCACTCTGAAGTTTAAGGAGGAATTCTAGGGCGGGGTTAGGGTTAGGCAGGGATGTTGGTGGCGGGGGTGTTGGTGACGAGGGTGTTGGTGAGGAGAGTGTTGGTGGCGGGGATGTTGGAGGCAGGGATGTTGGTGGCGGGGGTGTTGGTGGCGGGGTGTTGGTGGCAGGTTGCTGGTGGCAGGGTTGCTGGTGGCGGGGTGTTGGTGGTGGGGTGTT
>PVIH01004663.1:0-35139 GCA_004025045.1 Sigmodon hispidus | reverse complement strand
AGGTCTAGAGTATGAAACCAGTATATTACAAGGAGAAGAGACCAAAACCATGACTGTTCAATTAAAATAGCTATATCTTGGGGTACACCTGGGACTGGCCAGCTGGCTATCTCACCCTAAATCAGGATTTAGGAGAGTGGCCCCTGCTGGCCTCCTGAGGTCCCTTTTATAGGAGAGACAGGTGCTCACAGTGGCTGGAGAGTTGGCTGTTATCCATTGTTAGAAAACTACAATGAAGGCGGAAGAACATGGACAAGGAAATAAATCACATGAACTGGGCTGCAGGTTTAGTGGAGGTTGGAAATATGCCTTGCAGTTTACATCAGATCTAAGAAACAGGAACTTATTCTCAATTACAAATAGAAACCTTAACTTGCAAGAATTTACACAGGAGAAACAGGAACTCATTCTTTAACTATTGCAAGGACTTAGAAAGGACACACAGGTACTTATTCTCAACTGTCTTGACTGCAAACAGAAACCTTAACCTGCAAGATGTATTTTTCCTGTTTTGATTTCCCATTAACTTGCACGATATATTGTTCCTGCTTTGCTTTAAAAGGAGCAGAAATTGCTCAGCTTCTCTATAAACTGCCTATCCAGTGTTTTCAGCAACACACTTGAAAACTCTCTTGATATATATTTGGTCCATAAAAGCTCATGGAATTGTTACCATGGAGGAATATGGAATTTGGAACATTTTTTTCCAAGCCTTGATCACTCATACTGCGCTGCAGAATAAACTGTCACGTGTCTCTTTTGAAGTGAGAGTTGCCAGGACTCTGATTCCAATCCTGAATCTGTAAGAAGCATCCCCACGGTTTGTCAAAGGTCACAACACGGGGCACAGAACGACAAGTCACCATCTGTCCACCTGCTTCCTCCATCCAATCATGGGAGTACCGTGTAACCCCAAGCTAAGCCAATGGGTCTGACCCATCTCCAACTCTAGACCTTAAACAAGCCACACCCCAGCTCCCAGCCTCAGTTTCCTCAACTAAGAACTAAGGAAAATAAATTGCTGTTCTGCCCTCCTGTTACCTGACTAGGAGCATCTGTTTACCACCCAAATGCCAATATTCAGGGAAAGAGAGCTAATGAGAAGGAAATCAGGTTTAGCCAGGGGCTAGCACCCCAAGAAGATGGAAAAGTAGAGGTTACTGATACCCCCAAAACACCCTTAAGGATTCCAATATGTCAAAGAACTCACACAGATTAGGAGAAAGCCCAGGGCATTGGACACAAGACCTTGCTATGGGTCAGGGCAGTATCATTCAGGGCACATGTCCTTTCCATTTTCTTTTCTTTTTAAAGATTTATTTTTATCTTTGTTTGTGTATGTACAGGTGCCCTCAAAGGCCAGAAGAAGATATTGGATCCCCTGGGGCTGTAGTTACAGGAGTTTGTGAGCTGCCTGGTATGGGCGCTGGGTACCAGCTCTGGTCTTCAAGAGCAGGAAGTGGTCCTAATCACTGAGAAATCTCCCCAGCCGGGATTTTCTTTTTTCTTTCTTTCTTTTTTTTCCTGGCCTGAGCATCAATTTAATCTGACCTACTGAGACCAGCTTCTATAGTTGCTTCAACATATCACTTTTTACAAGTTAAACCTCACAGCAATTTGCATGTTTTATGTTAGTTTGATACTCAGGACTAAATAATAAGAAGGGCATTACACTTGCTGATAGTTATTTGAATATCACCAGATGTTTCGGGTTCTAGAAAATGAAGGTTATTTAGCAACTAGCACCTTAACATCTTCTTTGGACAAGGTCTCATGTAGTCACACTCTCTCAGACTATATAGCCGGGGATGACCCCGATACTCCTGCTTCCACATCCTCAGTGTCAAATTCGGATAGTGAGACAGAAGCCAGCATTCCTCAGGATCTTGTGAAGCCAGTTTTCCTCTATTAAATAAACTATTTCCTTACCTCTGACAGAAGGGACAAATGGCTATGTGTGATACCTACTGTGTGTAAAAGGTTTCCCGGCCCGTTTAGGCCCGGAGGTTGGACCTTGTCCACGGCGGCTTTTGTCCCCCAAAGAAATGAATCAGACCCTAATATTAACTTCACACTGTTTGGCCCATGTCTCAAGGACATTACTGGCTAGCTCTTTCATCTTAATTCAACCCATTTCCATTAATCTGTCTGCCACGTGTCCTGGCTCGTGGCTCACCTGTATCTCTTACATGCTCCTCCTTCGAGGGTCGGATGGAGCCTGACTAACTCAACCCTTCTCCTACCTGCCTGCCCTCTGATCCTCCACCCACTTCTACAGTGCTATGCATAGGCCAAACCAGTTACTTTATTTATATTATACAGAGAACATTTCCACCACATACTAGTGTATTAGAGTGCATGCTGCCCTCCAGGCTGCCTCAGCATCACAAGTACCTGTTACACATTTCACAGTCCATCCTGGTTCTTCTTACTCAACCCTTAACCTAAATTAACCTTAAGACTCATGGGCATCCCTTCCCTCCTTACCTTCTCATTTCTCCTTATAACCCTGCTCCCTCACCCTCCCATTTTGTGATAGTTTGAATGTGATTTACCCTCGTAATCTCACAGGGAGTGGCACTATTATTAGGAGCGGTGGCTTTGTTGGAGTGGATATGGCCATGTTAGAGGAAGTGTGTCACTGTGGGGGGCTGGCTTTGAAGTTTCCTATGCTCAGAATACTTCCCAGTGTCTCAGCCAACTTCCTGTTGCCCTCTCAGCTCCAGCACCACATCTGTCTGCACACTGCCATGCTCCCCACCATGATGATAATCGACTGAACCTCTGAAACTGTAAGCAAGCCATCTCAATTAATTTTTTTTTTTTTTAATGAGTTGCCATGGTCACGAGGTCTCTTCACAGCAATAGAAACTCCACCTAAGACACTCTTGGTTGATTCTTTCTCTTCTTCTCTGCTTTCCCTCTCTCTCCTCTCATGGCTGGTCTGTTCTGCTGGCTAGGTTCAGTCTGGAATCTTCCAGATGCCTCCAGCAATTTTCTCCCTCGTATTGCCAATAAAAACTCTCCACTGAATCATGACTTGGAGTGGCCACATCCTTAGTGTGTACATCTGCTGCTGAAAACCCTCAGTTTATATACCTGGCCCCTTTACCCCTTAAATGCTGCTTCTTTCATAAAAAACATTTAGACAGTTGAGCAGAGAGAAGGAAACAATTGTACCCAGGGGATATCACAAAGGCACAGCCCCTGTTCAGCCCCTGGGATTCTGTTAGGACTGAGGTAAAACACTCTTCAAAAAGAAGCAACTGCTTTTTTTCTCTCTCTCTTCCCAGTCTGGTGCAGAAGGCCTGGTAACACCCTGTACCAGATGTTAAGTCCATATTGGAAGGCTACAGATGCTGGGTTCTGGTGCCTTTGGAGTCCAGCGGTAGACACACTCCCTCAGGAAGAAGCGTTGAAGGCCGGTAGACACACAGTTTTTATCTCCACTTTCTCTATACCAGCGCCACTGTTGGAAGGTGCTGTTGTATTGAAGGTGTCCTTTCTCTGTTAGTTAAACATCTCTGCAAACCCGGCTTGGTCCAGATCATGCCTCTCTCCAACCTCAGAATGGAACTTACCAGACATTGTGAGTCTTGGCATGGAGGGATGGACTCACTCAGCATAACCTGCTATACTGGAATCCTCAATGACTACAGTGGCTACACCCTGGAGAACTGAAGTAGCCGCACAGAGCCAAGCAAAAAACACCAGCTGTAGATGTTTTTGGTCCACTTAGGTTTTTAATGGAGTATGATTGAAAACTGCATTCTGCCTGAGATGATGTTAACCTTGGGTGGGAAAACCAATTTTTTTCTTCAGTTGGTCCAGAAGATCAGGTGCAGTTTTGAACCCAAAGATTTCACCAACCTGGTAGGCGCTCAGTTTTAAAGCCCCACCTCATACCCAATAGCCTGGCACAGCCGCACCCTGCACCCCTGTGCACCTATAGCTCTGTGCCCTACAGCTCCATGTTGCCTGTGTGTTTCCCACGGTTCTGCTGTCTGCCCCAGACAGGGCTTCTTCCTGTCTAGACACAGGCAGATATCGGCACCACAGAGGGAGCCACTTGCTCCTTTCTCCACTTATACCCTTCACACCGAGATAAGATAAAGGGTTTAAACTGATTTAAGGAGAACAGACCCAAGGACTGGAATTCAAGGCCAAGACTGAATGTGCGCAGATGTCTCAGGAGCTCCTGGGGCAGTAAAGGTGAAAGCTCCTGGACACTCCATGTTTTTGTGGTCCTTGTGTTTTTTTTTTTTTTAGTAACCTCTCTGAGCACTGTGCTTTGCTGGGCCAGGTATTAGTGGCTCAGAGTGGCCAAACAAAGACACAGGACTGAATTTAGTTTGAGGAAAGAGGCTCAGCTCCTAAATATATCCACAGTGTGAAAGAACTCAGTGATGACACATGGCTGAGCCTCCAGCCCCAGGAAGGTGAATCAGTAGTCATTGAAACCACCCTCACTGGTCTGTCTCCTCCTTAGGCCACTTCCACACTGGTCTCAGATTCCTCATATTAAAATGAGACACAAGGAGGGCAGTGCCCAAAGGAGATGTGGAATATCCCGTCTCCACTTTCCTCCTTGTCTTCGTCCAGGGAACCTCTAGGTGCAGTACTCTTCTGGTGTTTTCTTCCTTGTCCACCCAGAGGTGCTGGATTGAGGGACTGCCAGCACCATCAAGGACCAGCAACAGCTCCATCTGGAACAGACTTCTCTTGCAAGGCCCTTCCTCAAGGTCACCAGTGTGCCACAGAAAACAGATGTCCACTCTGTGCACCCCTGAATGCTCTGTCTAGAGGAATAATTGATCTGTTTCCAGGCTCACACCTATCACAGCTGAAGGGAAAAGGCTGACACAGAAACCGAGGGGCAGGAACAGAGCACATGCTCAGGAATCTGGGCCTGTAAAGTGCATGACTGAGCTGAAAAGACGCCACTACCAGCTCTATCATTACTGTCATTATGTCACTACCCTATCTGTGCAAGCCTGGGAACTGTTTCCCAAGATTCCTTTCTGTTATGGCTTATATTTTGACAATTTAAAACATAAGACATAGCCCCCAGCACTTTAGAATGAAACCTTATTTGGGAAGAGGGTCTGTCTAGGCACAATGTTGTCATGAGGCAATGGTGCAGGTCCTTCATATAATGTAACTGATGCCCTTAATTGGAATTTCTATTGCTGTGAAGACATACCAAAAGCACAGTAATTCTTATTTAAAAAATTAGTTGGGATCTGGCTTAGAGTTTTAGAGATTTAGTTCATTATCCTCATGATGGGACATGGTGGCACACAGGCAAACATGGAGCTGGAGAAGGAGCTGAGCATTCTACATCTTGATCCACAGGCAATAGGAAGTGAACTGTGACACTGGTATAGCCTGAGCATAGGAGACCTCAAAGCCTACCTCCACAGTGACACACTTCCTCCAAGAATGCCACACCGTATGGTGCCACTCCGTATGGGAGCCATTTTCTTTTAAACCACCACACTTTTTATGAAGGAGGATTTCTATACAGACATACATGCATCAAGATGTCAAGGATAACCAGAGATTGTGGGCAGACAGCTGAAGCTAGTTCACTGATGGGCTATTGGCCTCTGGAAGTGTGAGGTGAAGTCTTAGTCTGTGTTCTGTTGCTGTAACAAAATATTTGGGGCAGGATAATTCATAAAATGCAGGAATCTATTTCTCACAGCTCTGGAGAGATGCAGGAAGTTCAATATGAAAGTTCTGCACGTTGGCCTGTGGACTGATGAAGGCTTCCTTCCTCTCCTAGGGTGGCACCTTGAAGCTGTATCCCACGGCGGGGAAGAGTGTTGTGAGCCAAGGACAGAGAGGAAGAGAGATTAGTGATAATCTCCAGGCTCTTTGATAAGAACACGTAGTCCTGCTCTACCCTCATGACAGGTTAGCCTCATGGGGACTTCAACTTCCAGCCCCTTGGGGATTGGAGATTAGGTTCCCATGTGACTTTTGGAGGGGTAGAGCATTCACAGCCCTTTTGCCCCAGCAATGTGCTTGCAAACCACCAAGTCTGGATGGAGTGCTTTGTTAGGATAGCTATAGCTTAGGTATTGTTGGTTTGAGGAACTCCTGCAGAGGTTAGAGAGACATTTCTTTCTCATTAGCCCTCTATCATGTTTTGCTGCGGGGGCTCCCAAGACTTGTGACTGCCTGACACCTGTTATCTGGCTTTCCCAGATGTCCTGAGCTCCATCCTTCAGTCCACTGTTCCCCACCCTATCCACCCGACTTCTTTCAGTATTCTCCAACATCACTGCCGGTGGTCTTGTCTCCTCAACCTGGACAAATTCAGTTCAAATATCATGCCAGAAGTCCTTGCTGGGCCGACTCCCCACAAGCATTGCCCCGACTCACTTCTAGTCTAAAGGACAGTCCCTGTCGGCTGGAATGGCTGGCAGATCGGTGAAAAGATTCACTCAGTGACAATCTCAATGACAGGCATGTGGGTGGAAAAATTTTGCTCTCTCAGCCAATATGGGAATCCTTGTTTATACCTCATCCAGAAGAGCCATCTCAGTGAGGCCACCATTTCACTCACCCAGCAGGAGCAGTGGCTGCATCCCACAGGGCTTCCTGATCTGCTGTTTACAAAGCCAGAGCGGGCAACAGCTTTTCTGGGATGCATGTAGTAGACAGGCTTCTCCATGGATCATGTAAATGCAAATACCACTTGAGTTTGAGGGCAGCATGTACGGCTGGTGCTCTCATCAAATACCAAGAGCACTCTGATGCTTTGCCCATTAAAGGCGGCTCAGTCTTTCAGTTTCACAGTTAGATTCTGAGACATGTCAATGAAACATTCCATCCTGCAGGAAACTCCTTAGGAAGGTAAACAACTCAAAATAGCTTTAGGAAGTTCCTGAAACTGACCTGATTCACTAGGCTCCTCCCTGCCAGAGTAAACAATAAAAGCTGAGAGTATTTCTCAGCCAAAATGAAGCTCAGTGATAGGGACTGAGACTAGACCAGCTGCTTTGACAGAAGCAGAAACCAGCTGACTGGAGGAGGTTTAGACCAACTGAAGCACCTGGAAGGCCACTCTCCAACCAAGTGAGCTGCCTGCAGGCTGTGCAGTGTGCTCTAGGTTCCAAGCTTTGTGAACTGGGGTGGTTTTGGTGGTACAGTTATCTAAGTCATTTCTATTCCTGTATGTGACCCATCACTCAGATTCCTATAACTCCAATAAAACTCACTGGCTCACCAAATTGGACTTTGGACTATACTTTGGTTGTTGTGGGTTCCCTATCTGGAGTGAGTAGACGTGTATGTTGTATATCCTCAGGAAAAAATTGTTACAAAACAACTGGGAAGAACCAAATTCCAGATACACAAAACATACAGACTTCTCCAGACTCTGAAGACATAAATTTTCCCTGAACTGAGGACAAGCCACTGTCTAGCCAAAGATGAAGCACACCAGTGTCACCTCATCCTACTATACCAAAAGGAACCTGGCATCATTTTTCACTTCTGGAGGGAAATTGAATCTTGCATGGGATAGTGATGTGTCTCATATCCCTCGTGGAGTAGGAGGTGAGGTTGAAGATAGTCATCTACTTTCAATACCAGAGCAGGGCTTCAGGCTGCAATGAGTGGTAAGAGATCATGGGGTGGAGGTATTCCAGCCTCCAGGGATCTGTCTTGAGATCCTAAGGACACATGGATTTGTTGTAATGGTTCCCTGACCTGTATCTGGGGAATAGCTTGATTGGTCATCTCTCTTCACAGGGAAGTCCCTTCCCCACCTTTCATTGTCTTCCTGAGCCCTCTGGAGTTTTCCCATAAAGCACATCTCCAAATCCCAGTTTCTCTACATGCCAGTTCTGCAACATTGGCTAAGACTCTTTCCATACTTGACTATTTTTCATCCATAAAATGGGAAAACACTGGAAGTTGCCTACAGTTGTTATTAGTGTAGACAGATGTTTGCATAACCAACACTTGGCATAAAAGGACTCAGTAAAAATCTGTGGACACTACAGTCATGCTGGTGGACACTACAGTTAATGATGCTGCCAAGCCATTTTAAACATCTGTCTCATCTACACAATAAGATTCTCAACTCCTGAAGATCATAGAGCTTATGAACACAGTCTGAGATATAGCGTAGACACCCGACAAAGATTAATTAATGCATGCATAAATTATTACATTCATAAGCAAACAGATCTAATAATTAATATCTAAAGAAATAGATGATAATGATCATGGCACCAATACTATAAGTAATAATGTTATTGATAACTTGTGACATGTTTAACACTATCAGGATTTGGGCTAAGCACTTTATAGAAATTATCTCATTCAACTGTGGCTGCAGTTAACCATGAAGTAATGACCCCTGTAATGGCAACCCTGAGGTCCAGCAGCTTGTCCCTGTTCCCAAACTACTGGAGAAGGAAGTAGTTATATTAGAAGTGGCTTCAGAGGAGGAACTCAGTGCTGCTCCTGACTGTATTCCTGGTATCAGAGAAAGGCTGTCACATAAAATAGGCCCTCAAGGAAATGTTTATCAAATGTGTGGTTGGCTAAGTAGATGAACAGATGGATGGAGAGGTGGGTGGGTGAAAGAATGGATGGATGATAGTAGGAGATGGGTAGTGTAATGAAGAGGTAGATGGACAGACAGACGATTGGATGGAATGAAGATATAGAAAGATGGTGAATATATAAATGTTTGAGTGGCTTTAGCAGGGTCATTAAACAAATGAATGTCTATTTGCATAGAAGTGTGGGTATTTATGTGGGTAGACAGCAGGAAGAACGGGAAGATGTGTAGAAGATGAAGACCTTGTTCCATGTTACACTTCAGAGTAACATGTGAGGGATCTTCACAAAGAGAAATGTTAGAACCAGATGTGCATGAGATAAAAGATTTGAGAAAATCATTGTTGGCAGCCCTGTTCCTGGAAGGAAAGCAGAGGCAGGGAAGGTACATCCCAGTTACAGGAAGAACGGCCCCCTTGTTCACATCACTCTTCTGGAAGGGCTCTGGGCTGCACAGAGAAGACACTAATTGGATCTTGGGAAAGAAAACTTGATGACCTATCACTGGAGAAGGTGGTGTGTTAACACATGCTCTGCCAGCAGCAAGTAGAACAGTGCTGCCAGGCTCATCTCACCTGGCTCAGGACCAGGGTACCCAGTGATGCAACACTATGATCCTAGTGTCTGGCTTTCTACCTCTAGAAACTCAGACTCACTGCCTCAGAGGCTTGGAACCCCAGAGCCTTGGAGCCCTTGCTATCACATTTGTGGAAAATCCACTTCCCCTGACCCATGGGAGCTCTGTATAGCATTCTTGTTTATGCAGCAGGCTAGGTATAGGGTCAGAGGCAACCAGGGCATGTCAGTCGGAACCCAATGTATATCCTCAGAATAGGACTAGCATTCTCCTTTGCAGGATAGAAGGTCTGCAGAACTTCCCAGGAGTTAAGTTCCTTGACAAAGCATGGGAAAAGATAAAAGGGGATGGGGAGCAGAGAAGCAGGTCTGAAAGAGAAAACTAAATCCTGTTGGCTGACTTCAGACTGCATATCTGGACCTGAGATCAGCTTACCCCCTCCCCAACTCCTGACTGATACACAGTTATCTCATAACCCACAGCCCTTACCCCCTGTCCCTACCACTGCCCACCAGCCCCATCCTCTCTGGGAAATGAGCAAAGAGGTTTGAAGGAGACCTTAAGATGTCATAGGGAGAACTCAGAAATCCTTTAAAAGTATCTTTTCAGTTGAAGCATCTGGCTCAGTTTCTAATGACAAGACTGGAATCTAAATCTTTCCTCTTAGCTTTCTGGTCCAGGAAACACATTTCTAATCATCATGATCCCACTTGATCTTCAAGATGACCCTGGGAGCTTGTCTGGGTAGGTATGACTCTCCATCTTCCATTTCCAGAAGGCAGCAAAGCTGGAGAGATTATATGGCATTTGAATCTGTGTCTTCACTCAGGCCCACCCAGGTAGACACTCAGGTCCACCCAGGTGTGTTGTTCTTGGAGGTGGGGCATCTGGGTGGGAAGACAAGAATCCAGCCCAATGGAGATGGCACTGAATTCTGTTGCCACTCAGCATCTGTTTGTGTTGTTTCCTCTGTACAGGCTCGAATGTTTGTGGGCTTGGTCAACCAGACAGATGCTGATGCTGAATGTGTTTATCCTTCACAAAGTTGATTTGCATTTTTCTTATTTACTTACCTAACTTCTTACTATTGCTCAGGAAACATTTGGGTTGTAATCAAGTCAAACTCCTTGATCCCAGTCCCACTTGGCTCCCATGTTCCCCGTTCTTCCTCTGGAAGGAGCCATATTGCCATTTGTGTGTCTTCTCCAGGTCATTGGCCGTGTCTCCATCCTGATTTCTATCTCCTGAGGGAGAGGAAGGTTGAGCATCCCAAGTGCTCTCTTCCCGTAAGTGAGCCCTTTGACGGGGCTCCTTGTTCATGACATAGTGGGGCGGCCTAGGCTCCCTCTACCTCTAAGAGTAAAGACCTTATGGCTGCTACTGTTCTTCCCGGACACTCATCTTGACTGAGGGGAGGCTCCCTTTCTTCTCTGGCAAGTTATGTGGCAAAGCTCTACTCCAAACATCCGATTTTTATGATTCTTACTGGGCTCTGAGCTGTTTCTACCCTCCCTACCCCCCAGCCCACCTACCCAGCAGCTACCTGATCTCTGGCTATGCTGGTGTGTGATCTGAGAGTAACTGAGTTTTCAAGTTCTTAAGAACAGAGACATTAAATCTGCTCCATCTGTGCCTTGCTGATGAGTCCCTGAGAACCCCAGAAAGTGTGTCTACTCACTTTCTCAGCAGTTCAACAGTGCCTGATTACTGCAGAGTGGCATTGAGGTGAGTGAAATGTGTGTGTGTGTGTGTGTGTGTGTGTGTGTGTGTAGGCATTCAGACCCTCCTGCTGTGGCACCTTCCACAGGTCTACACTCCATAGTTGCTGACCCTATGACATATTCCCTGGAGGCAAACAAGCATAAGGAATAGTTAGCAGCCTGGGGCTCCATTTGGACTGGATTATAACATACTTGACAGCCTGAGTATAGACATGTATGTATATATATCCTCTCTAAACAATGTAACCTTAGATTCCTGCTAGCATCTCTCTATGCACATGTCTTTCTAAACATTGAAATAAGTTTTTCCTCCTCTTGATGGCCAGCAAACTTGGACAGTTTCTGCTCAAACATATCCCCAATAGAAGAGCTGACCCTGAATTGTTTGGAGGAGCATATAGTAAGAGTGAGACAACAGTGTACTCAAATAAACTTTTAGGGGGCTGGAGAGATGGCTCAGAGGTTAAGAGCACTGGATGTTCTCCCAGAGGTCCTGGGTTCAATTCCCAGCAACCACATGGTGGCTCATACCTCTATGATGAGATCTGGCTCCCTTTTCTAGTGTGCAGACAGAACATTGTATACATAATAAATTAATAAATTAAAACAAAAACCTTTTAGGGAGAATTCACTATTTACCATCTTATGCCTATACATAGCTGGGCATGCATATGAATAAAATCAGATGCATTGTGGGATATATGCAGTGAGAAGACAATTATATGATCTAACCTACCAACCAAAACAAAGAACCTCCCTCACTATTCCCTTTGGTAACCAAATTTCTTAAGTCCTCTGAAGGAGGCCTCAGCAAGTGTAGGGCCCTTGAGTATATTCACTCATGTGGTTGCCGGTCCCCCTTGCAGTGCATTCTGATCTTTTTCACTTTTGTAAATCTGTGTATGTTTTTATTTCAGTTCTTTGAAGAGGCCAAGATCATGGGTGGAGAGAGGGCTCAGCAGCTAAGAGCACTTGTTGGTTTGGTTCCCAGTATCTACATTCAGTGACTCACAACTGTCTCTAATCTAATGGAGCTCCAGGGAACCCCATGCCCTCTTCTGAATTTCTAAAGTTTTTTCACTCAGTTATAGCAAAACAAAATAACAAACAAACAAAAAAACCATGAGGCCAAGAACCTGTAAGTACTTGACCTTAACCCCTAATAATGCCCTGTCTAGAACAGAGCCAGCTCCACCCAGAATCCATCCCGGCCCCACCACTGACCAACGTCTTGCACACTCAGCCATCCTCTGGCCATGCCTGCCCCATTCGCTGCCCTCATCTGCCCTTTCTGAGGACAGCTGCGAAGCAGTCTTTCAGTGTGTTTTGAAATATGAACTTAGTAGGTCCTTATGTAAGATGGCACTAGAAATCCTTCTGCCACTAAAGTTGCTGACAGTCAGTTCCAGGATCCAAAATGCTTTGGGACCTTCTCCCTCCCTCCAGTCTCCTGGCACTGTGGAGCTGAGGGGAGGGGAAAAGAAGACAGGTCAGCAAAGGATTTGCCAGGGCTAAGGCACATAGGCAGTCGCCATGGTGACGATGCAGTGTGGGCTTTGGGAAGCATTCACTAGGTGACTCAAGACATTAAGAGTTCTGATGTTCACCAAGGAACTAGCCTGGGCAGAACCACAGTATGACTGACTTTAGCTAGAGTGGCATTCCATGTCACTGAGGAACTCACGGCTCCACGAGGTGGTCAAGAGATATCCCTGGCATTGGTTAGCTTCAGCTTATTTACTATGGGATGTTGGGCATTTGTTCGCTTCTCCTTGGGTCTTGGTTTGTATTGTGACATAGGAGCAAGACTGCTCTCTAGCAGGCCTTTGCAACCGTGACTGTGAGAGAGGCAGGATAAATGTCAGGCTTCACTAGCAAGATCCTTGCAGAGGGTCAAAACAAGCGACTATCCCCCTACAAAGGTCAAGGTGAGGGAAGGGATGTGGCCCAGCCTGGTCCCTGGCAGTGTGTGATGAAGTCAGCGGGCTCAGCATATCCTCCATGCTGGCCCTGCCCTTCTGCACCTCCCTCCAGGACTTTGAAGCTGAGGCACTGTCTTCCTCTTGCTAGCTGACTCTTCCCTGCACAGTGCCCAGCCTTCAGATGCCCAAGGACCCATCCATCCACAGCCTCCACTGACATTGTCCTGAGGAGCAGAGAGGCAGTAACAAAGAGGTGGACAGAAAAGCAAGAGGTAGACAGAGAGGTAGAGTCAGGGAGAGGCTTGAGAAGCCCAAGGACACAGAAAGAACCTCAGAAGACAGCGGTGAGCAGGGCCATGGGCAAAGCAGAATTCCCAGCATGGCATTTCCCTGTAGGCCATTTCACAAGAAGTGAGGCAGAGGCGAGGAGTAGGGGAAGATACTTGGTCAGCAGAGGAGGGTGGAAGTAGGGTATGCAACAGAACTTCCCAAGTGTCTCCACAGGGACAGACCAGCACTGTGAGGTCGGTCTCCTGGGAGGACTCCACAGATACAAAAGGGAGAAGTCACACACTGGGCGATGAGGGAAGAGGAAGATGGGGAAGCCAGAGGCCTAGAAGTTTAGTGGTGAAGGGGTAAGGACAGGAGAGAGAGACAGATGGCCTAAGGGGAAAAGAGGGGAGGAAGAGCTTGGAGATTGAAACAGAGATAAAGACACCAGAAGGAAATGAGAGACGAGAGAGATCTATACAGACAGGAAATCGGTGAGATAAGAGAGAAAGATTGGAGAAAGAGATGGGAGACAAAGAGAGACCTAGACAGAGAGATAGAGATGGGGACAGTCAGAGAGATTGAGGTCCTCAGTGAAAAGGGCAGGGCAGGGACCAGTCCAGAGGCAGACAGTGAGAGGTGGGACAGCCTATACCCTGAGACCCCTGAGAAGAAAGCTCTGGGGTGGCGTGTCCTGAGTCAGCACCCATGATGCTGGGCCAGGCCTGTGGTGGAATGCAGGACCGGCACTGGGCCCAGATGGACCTCCTGTCTCTGCAGGCAGAAGCGCCTGCCAAAGCCAGAGGACAAAGTCCCTGGGGAGACACACTCAATCTGCAGTACAAACAAATTAAGCAACCCTCAGAGGAAGGCTGGAAATCTGTCACCAAGTAGCAGACCTAACTGTCTCCCCCCTCACTCATCCCCCAAAGGAGCCAAGAGTCTGAGCTTCCATTCCCTTCTGAAGTACCGGAGCCATGCATCATGGATTACCACCACCGCTGCTGCTTGCCTTCTGGAGGCTAGGCTAGAATTAAGCTCTTGGAGTCACTGAACTGTTTTTAAATGATTTGCCATTAATTCTACAGCTTAGCAAGAGCTTTCCAGATGAAAGGTCGGTCAGGGGACCCCAAGGCTATATTTCACCAGTGTTAATGCTGACTCAAGTCTTCGGCCTAACACTTCCTTCAAATCCCTTGGACCAGAGTCTTGATGTGCACAGTCCTAGGGGACTTTTTCCAAAAAGCTCAAGTCTCCTCCCAGGCAGATCTATTTGTATTTGTATTTTTAATTTATTTTATTTTTGTGGCCTAAGCTGTCTGTGTTTTTTGCTTCTGGAGAACTATGCTAGAAGATTCATGGTGGTCAAACATCTGTTGTATCCTTGGTTCCAGACTGACTGACTCACCTAGATGTCACGATCCACAGAGATCTTTCCAAAGCATGGATATGAGAAATTTCACCACTGCTCAGTTGCCTCCAGTGACTCCTGCCACACCACCCTACCCATCTCAGCCCTTCAGTCCTGGGGAGACATTCATGCAGATTCTTATTGCCCCAGCTGCATTCTCGGACATTTACTAGGCTAGGGTCTCCCTGTTCACAGTAAAGCATGGATCTTTTCCCTGCATTGGTGCTCCACTCTGCTCCGACAGCTTGGCTTTGAAAATGACAGCTGGGTTGTTGCTGCTCTGCACCTTTTCCCCTGCTCTGTTCACACTCCATTTTATCCAACAGCCCCTTGATATAACCAACTCATCCCTGCTCACTGGCCTTTAGTACACTTCTCTGGGATGTGGCTTGCCTTCTGCTATTCCCTTCCCACCCCACCCTAGTCCCGCACCACAGGAAATAAGATTCAAGTGCTTGACAATGATGAGATGATCCACAAATCCCCAGATGCCTTCCTGGAACACCTCCCAAAAACCAGCATTCTATAGAGATTTGCTTAACTTGGCACACTCCAAATCAAACTCATGATCTCCCTCTCTCCCCAGCTCCATCCTCTGTCTGTACCAATGGAGTCCCTTTTCCAGATCAGAGAGCTCAGAGTCTTCCTGGTCCCCCTGTTCCTCACTCTCTATGCCCGAGGAGGCCACCAGTACCAGTCCTCTTTGCCTCATGTCTGTCTCCCCCTTTCTTGCTCAGGTAGGGGCTCCCTAGCTTCCAAAGCTCCTCCCTGCCATTGTCCCTCCCTCCCCCTTTCCAAGCTATACCTTTGTCTCTGCAAACAACCGCACTGTGAACTCTGTGCTGTCAACTGATCCATGGTACCGTTTATGGCTGAACCAGACTCTTTATAGTATCATCCCTCTTCTCCAGATCAGGTCCTTTCTCACCTCTGGACCTTTGCATGAGCAGGTTCTACTGCCTACAACTGTGCTTTTGTCTCACTGAGTTTCTGCTTCTGTGTTAGCAGTCATAGTATTATACCAAAGCATGTGAGTGGGTTTCTCTTCCAACAGTCTGGAACCCGTTTGAGGTGTTAGCCCAGAGCCCAACTCAGAATCATTCTCAAATATTTATTGAATGAATGCAGGAATGGATGAGTAGATGGATAGATGAATTTGATTGTGTGTGTGTGTGTGTGTGTGTGTGTGTGTGTGTGTGTGTGTGTAGGTGGATGAGTGAGTGAGTGAGTGGGTGAATAGGTGTTTAGGTAGATAGGTAGATGCACATATGGGTGGGTGAATGGTTGGATGGACTGGTAGATGGATGGTTGGGTAGTTGTTGAATGAGTAAGATGATAGATGGATGAATGAGTAAATGGATAGGCATTTGCATGTATATATATACTGGAATAAGAATGGACTTCATTTCTGGGGGAGCTGCTGGTCAGCAAATTCCAGCCATGTCATCTTCTTCTAGCTAATCATGAACAACACAGGGGTTATAATTGCCACAAGTATTTTCACATCATATTATAGTTGTCACCGATGTCTCTAATCATCATACATGTTCATAGTACTTTGCTTTCATGATTATTAGTTCCCATTTTACACAGATTGCTGTTTATGTTACCACTGACCTAGGAAAATGGGGCATGAAACACTGTATCACACTCCACCAGAGTACTGACACTCCTGTCAGGAGGTCTGTAGGTTTCACTGTGTAGTGCCGGGGATGGGTGGGTGGAGGTGGGTGGGTGCTGGGTGGGTGCTGAGTGGGGGGAGCCTGTCACAGCAGCACTTCAGAACACCTTTAAGAGGAAGCGAACAGCAGAAGCCAGAGCCTAGGGAAGCTGCTGCATACAGGAGAACTGATCGAGGAACATTTGGAGGCGCCTGAGGAACAGCCTGTGCAGGATATGGTGAGCTGCCAGGTATGAGACTCTGCTAGTGGAGAGGCCAGTGCCCAGTGCAGCATCTGACTTGGGCCTCCCTGCTGGTAGATAGATTCTACCCACTTTCTTCCAAGGCAGTAAAAAAGCCCAAGGCCCCTAGGGGCAGCGATTGGAGAAAGGTCTGTCCCACAGAGCCAGTGAGTTAGTATGAATTCTGGGGCCTTGTCCCTCCTCAGCTTCCTTACCTGCTCCACACAGCAGAGCATCTTCTAGTCAGAATCTCCAAGCAGCTGGCGTCCACAAACCAGATTCCTTCCATGAAGGAAGGAGAGAAAGACAACTGCCAGGTCCTTCTATGGAGCTTTTGATCAAAGCTCCACAGATTGGAAAGGAGCAGAAAGACAGGTCATGGCAGTTCCTTGAACCTGTGTGGCTCAGATGGCATAGCAGATGCTTTGGAGGGATGGATACTTGGGTTCTTCACAGGACCCTGGCACTCCTCAGCTGCATGGATTTGTTTGTGTTTTGTGACACTGAGTCAAACTAGGACCTCATGAATGCTAGACCAGTGTTTTACCTCTGAGCTAAGCCCTCAGTTACCCTACTTCATCTGCTGCAGGGTCAGCCCCTATTGTTGCCCACTCCTGCTGCAAGGCATTAGAGATGGGATTGCTGATGATGTCTAAACCGAGTCCTGGAATTTATTAAAGGTCTCACAACACAAACTGTCTGTGACACAGGGAGGACTCATGCATGCTGAAGCTCCATGCCACAAGAGAATGACATACAGGGCCTGGAAAGTCAGAGTGTTGGACTAGATCAGTCACCAGTGAGACTGTGGTTGCAGTCAACTGTCTCTGTCTCTGTATCCTTTCTTCCATTTCTTTTTTTGATTAGTAACACGAAATTATTAAGTGTTTGTTTAAACTCATGGCCTTATAGGGTGATCTTGTTATCTGTATGAGTCAACTCAAGCTGATATAACAAAAAATCCCAGACTGGGCAGATTAGACAACAATTCCCTCAGTGCTGGTGGATAAGAGTTAATCAGGGGAAATAGGCAGGGATGCTTCTCAGAGACTCTTCTTATGGCTTAGAGTCAGCATCTTCTTCCTTAGTATTCAGCTTTCTCTACCTCCCTGCATGTCTGTGTTCTAGTCTCATAAGAACACTCTCCTTGCATCAGAACCCAACCTAAAGTTCCCCTTATTCCTTAATCACCTTCTCATTGCCCAGTCTCCAAATCCAGCCACATTCTGAGGCAACCGGGCATTAGGATTTCAACATACAGATTTGCAGGAACATGCTTTAGTCTGTAATGAGTCTGTATTTTTCAGCTTCCCTTGCAGCAATGCATGACCAAGTTCAGTCCTGTCAAACATGCTGTGCACATCTCCCAGGTCATCTCCCTAAACAGCACAGCTCTGCACTGCCTTAATTTCCTTTCTTAGTGTTTGGACCTGTTGCCTTGGGCAAGATGGCATAGTTGAAAGATAATCTAGGTCTATGGCTAATTGCAGGGATTAGAGCTGTTGGTCCCTCTATTGTCCTGGTCGGGGAACACATCTCCATTGGCATGAGACTGTAGAGCATATAATCTTAGGGACAAGGTGAAGGGTTTCACACCATGAGGCAGAGTAAGATGCTGGCTCAGTGTCTCTTCCTCTCCTTTCTGAAACATTAAGACCAATCATGGGAGCCTCACTGTAATTGTCACCTTTATGGCTTTTAAAGCCACAGTAAAAACAAATCTCTGGGCATGTCTATGAGGGTTTACTTTAGATTAACTGAGGTGAAAAGACCTAGATGAGGACAGCACCATTCCATGGTCTAGGGGATCACACTGAATAAAAAAGGGGAAGTGAACTGAGCACCAGCATTTGTCTCTCTTTGCTTTCTGTCTGTGGATGCCACGGAACTAGCCAGGTCCTGGCAACCATACCTGCCTGGCCAAGATGGACCCCCTGGAACTGTTCCTACATATGACCCGCCCCTTTTAAATTGCTTTTGTCAGGGATTTGTTGTAGCAAGGAGGCAACTAACTAAGACACCCATTTTTGTGACCTCATCCAAGCCTCCTGGCATCAGAAAGGCCCCACTTATGGCTATCAGTAACTGCCATTGGCTGTGATTTTAGGATCCAGTTTCCAGCTCAAGGACTCGGAGACAGATGTTTCAGCTAAGGCTTTCTGAACTAGGACCCGTTCTTAGACCCACAGATGATATTTCAAGGCCAGTCTTTGACATCTCAGAGGGCACCAGCCATAGGTGCCGGGCTTCTGAGCAAGGCGTCTACACTGGTCTCCCAGGCAGAACAAAGGATACTGTCCTGTACTATTGTGGACAGGAGGCAGACCCTGGATGGAAGTTGCAGGCGGTCTTTTCTCTCCCTTGTGCCCCTTCAGGGTCTACATTGTCCAACTTCCCACTGACTGGAAGCCATAGGGTGTCTTAAAAAAAAAAGTAATTTGCAGACTTCTAGCTAGCATTATAAAACAGAAGGTGGGGTGTGTGGTGGAGGTTTGATACACATTACCCTGTGTTGGCTGATGCTGATTCCTGTAGGGCCTGGTCACTTAGTTCCCAAGTCCCAAGGAATCTATTGATAACCTTGTTCTCAGTTGGACAAGAAAAGATACACCTCATTTACTCCGTTTCTTGTTGATCTTCAGCCAGTCATCGGGCACATGGCTTTTGGCCTCTAAGCTACTGCTTATCCTATGACTTGTTGAAATGCAATGCTAAAATAATTAAAATGTCAGATTTTATGTCCTTTGCTCATTTTTATTACAACATTTGCCTCTTTCATATCAATTCACAACATTGCTTTAGACATTAAGGATATTAATCACTGCAGTACAACACAGGCTGCAGGTAATATTTTCTCATTGTGTCTCAACATTTGGTTTTATTTATAGTGTTTTTGATGTCAAGATTTCAATTTACAAGTGACCAAATCTATTAATCTTTTCTTTTATATATTTGCTTTTGATTTCATACTTAGAAAGTTTCTTCCCCAGGCCAAAAGTATACTAACATTTATATTTTATTTATTCTTTGATTTTTATATTCCTCAAAATAGTTTTTGCACTAAAATAAGGAATTTATTTTGGGATATAGCATAAAGTTAGAAACTATGGGAGGATTTGATTTTACTTTATAATTTATGGGGTCCCAGTTTAACCTTTATTAAATTTAAATGGTAGTTAACAGGTAGACAAGATAGATAATACAACAGACAGACAGACAAACAGATAAAGATCTAGGCTGTCTTTTCTATTCCATTAACCTGTCTGACACTTAGATTTATCATATCTTCCTAAAAATGTAAATTTCTTAGGGCTGTCACAATTTAGATAGGGGTTTGGCACAACAGTTAATTAAGGTGGGCCTAGTGGAAAAGGACTATCACACCAGGAGGCTGAGAGGGAGAATTGTAAATTCAAAGGCAACATTGTCTACAAGTCAGTTCAAGGACAGCCTGGGTGACCTTGTGAGACATTGTCTCACAATGAAAAGTCAAGAGAAGTTGAGGATGTAGCTCAGGGGTGTCATTGGCCTGGCACACATAGACATCATCCACAGCCCTGCAGAAAAAAGAATAAAAGGAAGGAATACTCACTGAGAGACTGAGTGGGCTTTCTCTGTACCGGAACATGTTTTCTAAATCGGTTGATTGTGATCTGTGATTTACATGCAGTCAGTTTTCTCTGCTTTTCGAGTCCAGTGTGATGGATTTGACAGATTCACACAGTGGAGGAGTCACCCACACCATTACTCAGGATATATAATAGTTTCTTTGCCTCAGGAAAACTTTGCCCACTTAACTACTTTTATTTTAAACCATAGTTTAAAAAATTTGATAAAATTTATCATCTTCATTATTTTTTTCTTTTTAGAAACAGGATTTCATGTGGCCAAGGTTGGCCTGCAAGTTGATATGCAGCTGAGGCTGACCTTGAACTCTTAATTCTCCTTTCTTCACCTCTGAAATCCTGGATTATAGGCCTAGGCCACTTTAGGACATTAGGTTGGGGATTGGACCCAGACCTGTGTGCATGTCAGGCGATTGTGTCAGCTCTGCCTCATTCCCAGATCCTCTTCTCCATTGTAAAGTGCAAAGTACATACATGCTAGGTCCATCCACAGGCTTATGCAGCAGAATAATGAGATTTTTCATCTTGCAAATTGGACCCTTCTAATTCTTTAAAGTTCCCATTTCTCTTCCTCCAGCCCCTGGAAAATGCTATTTGGCTTCCAGTTTTGACATATTCTGCTCCTTTAGGGATTTGGTATAAGTGTGATTGATTATACTGTGTGGTTGGCCTTCAAGTGTTGAAAATATTGGAGAAAAACTCAAACGGTATCTGTTCTGGGCTTTATGGACACCCCTCTGACATTCTCTGAGTCACAGAGAGGAAGTACTGAGGTATCATTGGCAGGGTGGTGCCACACAGAGAACTACTCTACAGTGTGTAGAGAATATAGGTAAGTCATACAGGAACACTATGTCCTTCTCAGAGAAAGCGAGCACCTCAGAGCATTTAGTATCTTGGGGTCCTGTGCATGTGCGTGCACACACACCCACAGCAACACAACACACACATATACTTGCATGTTTGTGCACGTGGAGGCCAGAGATCAGCCTCAGGTGTCATGCCTCAGGAGTCAGCCACTTGATCCTTTGAGACAGGTTCTATCACTGGCTTGAGGCTAATTAGGCTAGCCTGGCTGCCGGTGAGCCCCCAGAATTCTTCTGCCTCCACTTTCAAGGGCTGGGACTACAGCTGTGTGCACAAAGCCTGACTTTTTGTGGGGATTCTAGGGTTAATGCAAGTCCCCAGGCTGATGTGGTTAACACTTTCAACTAATAAGCGGTTTCCCTGCCCTTCCTTTTCTTTGAAATATGCCGTTGTATATGGTAGGCCTGTAGGTGTACTAGGTCCTGATTAGTTTTCAATCTTTCTAGTTTTTTTTTTCCAGAGGGTCGTGTGCATGCCCCTCCCAGTGTGCAAACTTCTGAGACTGGCTTTTTCTATAATGCATCAGATGCTCATCCACAAAGTGGCGATGGTGATGCTGTGTGTCTTTGCTTCTTATGTTGAGCCACATTTTATCATGTAGATGCATCAGAGTTGATTTATCCATTTCTCAGCTGGATATAAATTTGAGTTGCTCATGTTCTTGTTATTACTGCCTCATAATGCATTTTTAGAGTGAAACCATCTAGTTTATTATTTGTTATTACTGCCTCATAATGCATTTTTAGAGTGAAACCAACTGTAGTAGCTCATCTTCCAGCACTGAGATGAAATTCTGAAGCTAGGGGCTTTATTAAGACAAGAAATTTATTAGGACCTCAAGTTTAGGGATTCAGTGTCCAAATGGCAGGCCACCAGCTCTGGTAAGAGCTCCACAGGCTGTATTGACTCATGGCAGATGGCTTCACGGTAGGCATGTGCAAGAGAATGAGATCCCATGTCTAGGCAGGAAGCTAGAGAGAGGAAGAGACTTGGAGGGGCCTGGCAGGCTTTTTATAAAAACCTGCCTCTATAGAGCCCACCATGAGCAGCATCTTCAGTCACCAAGTTACTTCATATTGGGCCCCATCTCTTCAAGGCCTCACTACATCCTCATACAGCACACAAGTTCTGGTGGTGGGTGACATTCAAACAATATGCAGATCACAGCAGTTTGCTATGCACGTGCCAGTTGCAGATGGGGTCAGAGGAGAAGCAGACACACCTCCCCCAGAACATAGAAGAGAGATGAGCAAACCAACCTCTCCACATGTCTGAGCACTATCAGAGGACTCACAGACACACACAACCAACCAACTAAACATTCCACCAGCCCCAAGTGTCATGTACCCCCATCCCCGCCAGATAACAGAACCCAAGCAAAATAGGACTGGGGAGATGTCTCTGCTGATAAAATGTTTGCTTCAAAGGCAGAGGAACCCATTTTTTTTAAAAGCTGTGCATAATAAAATCCTTTTAGAATTCTAGTGTTGGAGAGGTGGAGCTAGGCACACACACACACACACACACACACACACACACACACACACACAATTCTCCTGTGACTCTGAAATATGTGAATCAGACCCCAAGCTTCTGAGATACCACAGAAAGTGGTCTAAACAAGGTGTAGCATTAGCATAGGAGATCTCAAAGCCCACCACCACAGTGACATATTTCTTCCAACAAGGCCACACCTCCTAATAGTGCTATTCCCTTTGGGAATCATATTTTTTCAAACCACTACAGGCCTCTGAACTGTAAGCTAGTCTCCATTAAAAGTTCTCCCTTATAAGAGTTGTGTGGTCATGGTATTTCTTTACATCAGTAGAAAACCTAATTAAAACACTCGCCTTTGGCAAAACTAAGGTACAGATTACTGACCACATGCTCCACACTGCCTCTACTTCCCATACAAGGACAGCTGTGGTCCTGGATGTTTCACCAGACTGGCTTCCTCTGCAGCCAACTCCACCCTGAACATCTCGAGACTGCATCCTGTACACTCAGATTTCTACTTAAGCATCTGGAGAGGAAATTGTCAGGGAGCCACAGGAGTCATCAGCCTGAACATATAAGTCCCCATGGGCCCAGCTGTGGTCCATCAATTTGCAGAAGCAGAGAGAAGACCAACGCCTGGGAAATTACAGCTCCATCAGACCGACATCATCGCTGCACTCTTCAAAGTGATCACCGGCCCTTTGGCTCTCATCTTAAACACTGAGGGGAGGGATGAGTCCACCCAACTCCAGCCTGCGCCACTGAAAGCCAGAAACCATTCTTGATGGAAGGGCTGGAACACAAAAAGCAAGCAAGAATTTCTATACATCACAAGAGGAGGTCCTAGTGGGGTGTAAGGAGGAACATGGTCCCTTGTAATTTCGAGAGAGCGGGGGCCACGGCTATCAGTTTCCACACCTAGTAGACTCCAGGAAATATGAGATATATGAATGAATGAATCCTTATTCTGTCTTCCTTGCTGTTAGAATTTTGTCCAAATAGCCAGTGGGAAATTCAGTTTCCTTACCTATATTATAGGATTGTGGAAAGCATTGAGTCTGCATTCCAGCCCTGCTCTGAGAGGGCTGGAAGATGAAATATCAGTAAAGCTGAGGAAGAGGTGGCAAAAAAAAAAGTTAGATCATGAGTTCAAGTCTGGCAGGCAGCTGATTCCCAATGCAACAGACACTTACAATGTCTGGTGGCCTCTTTTGTCTGAAGGAAGCCTACCTTGAAGCAACCATACAGAGACAGGGCTCTGAGAGCAAGCCTTTTGTGCTCTCTGTATTGTGTGGCATTCCTGTGGGGAGGTAAGATATTAGTCAGGAAAGACCATTTTTGGGTGTCATGGATGAAGAGACATCTGTGATTTTCTGTGGCAGTTTCACAGGGCAGAGTGGTGGGTACCAACCTTTTGTGTGGGCATGGTGCTCCAGAGACCAAGGTGAGGATGTCACACTTCATGATCAGGGCAGTGGGGCCTATGGAGGGTTCTAGACAAGAAAACTGGCCACTCAGTCCTCACTTTTGTCAGACAATTGGTGTTTTAATGCCTCCCTGAAAGGGATCTGTAATTGGACACTGGTGCCCGGAGCAGAGAAATAAGGAAATGGCTAGGAAGGTCACAGTCCCACAAGGCAGCAGCCCTCTACAGGCATGGATGCCAGGAATCTTTCAGTACTTCTAGCGTTAGTCTGAATCCTGAGATGACATGCAAGGCTCCAGCATGGGAAGAGCAGGGAGCAAGGCCAGGCTTGGCCTAGAGAAGTGACCAGAAAAGGCAGCTGGGATCTGAAACTGGGCCTCCGAAACAGGCTCGGGAGCTGTCCCAATGACACAGTCCTACTCTTAAGGAAAACCAGCCACGAATAAAAGGTTCCTCATTTTCCCTCAGGATCCTCCTTCCCTGCCATCTTCCCCAAGCACCAGAGTCCTGAGGCATGTTTCCACAGTGCAGTCATGAGGAAGAGAAGGGATGCCTTCCATGAAATGCAGGTGGGGAGGTGGGGTTCCAGAGTCCACACACACTGCTACTCAAAAAAAAAAAATCATAGTTCAGTCATAGGGTACCAGAACTGAGAGAGTGAGTGACTCATGTCTACGTGTGTGGGGGGAGGTGATAACATGTTGGGACATCCAGGTTTGTAAATTTCTAATTTATACAGATCTAAGGCAGTTTAGTCAAGCATAATTTCAGAGAAAGGCTTAGAGTAGATTTATAAAGAGAGACCAAGGAGGCTGCTGTTCAGTTTATTCAACCCTTCTGTTATTTGTTCTTCTGATCAAAGCTTTCCTGAGGTCTTGTTGGGCTCCTGGCTTTAGGCCTGACCTGGCTCACAGAGCTGAGAAAGACAGCCCCGGTACCACAAGAATATGGAGGAAATAGAGTCAGCCTGAGGGTGAGATGGAGGCCCGGCTCTAGGAGGCAATAGTAAGTGGGTGGATGGGGGAACCCTAGAGGGCTTCCCAGAGGAGATGCGATCCAGTGTGGTCATGACCGATATGTAGGAGTTAGGGAATTCCTGGGCTCTGGTGCCCATAGGGTCATTTTCTTTTTTCTTAAGAGAGAGATGGAGACTTTTTGAAAAGATTTGCTTATTTATTATGTATACTGTATACAGAAGAGAGTACCAAATGGTTGTGAGCCATCATGTGGTTGCTGGGAATTGAACTCAGGACCACCGGAAGAACAGCCAGTGTTCTTAGCCTCTGAGCCATCTCTCCAGCCCTTAGGGTCATTTTCAAATGAGGAAACTCAACCCTTGCAGAGAAGGCCCAGGCAACCAGCCAGCAGGATGAAAAGTAAAAGCAGTTTCTCAGATCCCAGACCAGTGTGCCTAGAGGGTAACTTGGGAGACACTGTAGTCAAAGAAAGCAGATTATTCCTGATAGAAAACTGTCTTTATAAAACACAGCACAAAGGTGATCTGTGCAGGACTAAATACAGATGTTTACTGCTGATCCATCTATCACTGCATTCAGTCATCTGTCCATTTCCCCTTCTATTCATCCATCATCCTTCCTCCCATCTCCTTCTTCCATAATCAATTATCTTTCCTTATATCTACTCACCATACATTCATCTTTCCACCTGCTCCTGCCCTCAATAACATCTCTTGAATGCCCCATGGTTATTTTTCTGGAACAAACAAGAGAGTCAAGCCATTCTCATAGGGAAGAAGTTTGCTCTTTGCAGAGAATTTTTTAGAAATGACCACCATTTCTGTTTAGGAGAAGAGAGTAAAATAGTTTGAAGATATGGAATAATTCATATTCCCAGCTTCCTGAAATCAGTTCTCATCAACTGTTCACCTCCATCACAACTGCAAAAAAGGGGGAAGGGAAGCAGTCAAGGAGGAGGAGAATGGGGTGGAGGGGGAGGAGAAGGAAGAGGAGGAAGAAAAGAAAAAGGAGGAGGAGGAGGAGGAGGAGGAGGAGGAGGAGGAGGAGGACACTCTGGGACATCTGATTCGGAACTTCCTGACAGCAGGATCAGCCTATCTTTTCTGCTGTAGCTAATCAGCATACTGTGAAAGGAAGTACTACAGTCCCCGATCTGCGGGCAGGGGCAGGAGACCACAAGTCAGCAACATTCACAGTGCACACACCCTAGCCCACCCTAGCTCTAGGATGAGGAGCTGTGACTCAGGGTCCAGCCAGAAGTAACATTCAACATGAAGATTTCCTTTTATACACAGAGTGATATGCAAGGAGCAAGCAGGACCAGGGCTTGGGTAGGTAGGGTAGGAGCTAAGCCTCTGAGCTGGGACAAGCTCTCCTAACTCACAGAGTCTGAGAGTCTCCCTTAGTCACAGCCTTGATCATCAGTTCAAAGAAAAAAGCATCCATTCCAGGAGGCTGCCACTGTCATTTCATAATGAAATTTGTTTTTACATTCCCAAGTCTCTAATGACTAAGTGAAGCAAGCTGCAGGAGCGAGCAGGGAGGAGGAGGCTTAGGCAAGTGGGCGGGGACATGCCTAGAGACCTGTCACTCATTGGAGGTGAGTCGTGACTGAGATGTGCATACATATCACACCCACGTGAACATGCACACACACCTGCAAATAACACACACACACACACACACACACACACACACACACACTACCTCAAGTGCTCAGTATTGAGGATTTAAGTTCCAATTGTAGCCCTGCTGTGACACAGAGCCTCTTTCTGCCTCCGGTTCCTAAGTGAGGGGTATCGATACTTACCTCTTAGGTTAGTGTCTGGTCACATGGACAGCTGAAGTGTGTGCCAGCTTTGATAGTGCCCCGAGTATTTAGCGGGTGACCACTGGGCAATCTTTCAGTCCCTGCATGTTTGCTTGTTTCTGGAATTTTCCTCTTGATCCTTTAACAATATTTTAGCAGGCTAGCCCCAGAGGCAATTCAGGTCCACAGCCATGATGGACGCTCTGATGTGAGGTGGCCTAGCTTTGAGTTTGAACAAAGTTACTGTTTATTTAGCACTCATGTGCCAAGCCTTGAACTAAGAACTCTTCATCTAACTCTTTATAGGAAGCCTATAGGAAGCTTCACCACATCTTTGAAATGACAAAGCGGAGTTCTGAAGAGAGATTCTCTATACCAGCTCCATCCCACCATTGCAGTTTATAATGAGTCATAAAGCCTTGGAAGAGCAGGGGTCCTCGGGACAGAACCGAATGCTGAAGGAGGCCCCTGGTTCCACTTGAGAGTAGTGAGACTCCTGTTCTTGGAGGTATGCAAGAAACTGTGGCCAGTCCTCCCTGGGGATAGCTCAGAATCCCTTGGTCTTAGTTAAGGTTTCTACTGCCATGATTACACACCATGGCCAAAAGCAGGAATTTATTTTTTAACTGTTACACACAGTCTATCAAGGCAGGTACTCAAGCAGGACAGGAACCTGGAGGCGGGAGCTGAAGGCCATGGAGAGTGCTGCTTACTGTCCTGGCTTCCTTAGTTGGCTTGCTTATACGATGTCTTACATCTAGGGATGGCATTGCCCAGGGTGGGCTGGTCCCTCCTAATAGTCAAGTCATAGGCTCGCCTACAGATCAATCTTAGGAAGACATTTTCTCAGTCGAGGTCCCCTCCTTTCAGATGACTCTGGCCTGTGTCAAATTGACAACAACAACAACAACAACAACAGCAAAATAACACATCACCAGCACACTGTTGGCTCCCATCTCCACATCACTTCAGACTCCAAAGATTAGGGTCTCCTTCATGCACCCAAATGCTGACCCGAAGAGACCTCAGCCTCACCCATCACCCAACCTGGTGCTGCTATGGGCAAAGGAGTCCTGCCCCCTCAGGCTTCCATGGGGCCCCTTCACAGGGCTTTTTCACATATGAGGCTGAATAAGAATCTACTTAGCCCTTCTCTGTCACTGTCCCTGGAGAGACAACCTCACCCACAACAGCTAACAGCCCCAGGAGATCTGGAGGAGAGATTCCCTCCCACAAACTGTCACATGCCACCCTGGTGTGCAGGCACTATCTCCTAGGACTCACACTGGAGATTCTGCAGGATGGAATGGCTCCCCAGACCCTTGTGAGGTGAGCTGGCCCCTGTCCCCTCAGTCATCCTGTGAAACCCTGCTTTAACACACAAGGAAAACCAGGGCTCAAACAATTAAAACCACTCATCCACGTTGCCTCAGCCTGCAGATGGCAGGGAAAAGACCCAAACCCAAGAGTGTCTGACACAAAGTCTGAGGGCCCCCCACCTCCTACTCTGGCTCTTGAGGACCAGCCTCTGGCTGCTGCTGATCTAACCACACTCTTCATACCTGCACCTTTGTGCTTTGGACTTTAGTTGGGCATTGCTGGCAGCCTGTGTAGGATCATGGTCCTCCAGCTAGTGCTCTGCCATCTGGCTATGTCAGGCCTCTCAATGAAAAGCCAGTGTGCATACAGGGTTGGGACAGTGTAACAGTCGGAGAACAGTAGCTCCTGACCGGGAGGCAGGGCCTAAACCTTGTGGCTGGGATGGTAGGGAGAGCCATGCCTTTCAGTGAGAAGCTCAGGGTCTGGGTAGTGGATGGCTGTACACTTCAGGCCAGGGAAGAGCTGTGGCTGCCCCTGGCCTCATAGAGCATCTAGGTACTCCTTCAGGGCACAGGTTCATAGCTGGAAAGGCACAGAGATGTGGGTCTTGGGCAGATAAGGAGCCAAGCTACAGAGATGCAGGCTGCCCAGGGAAGGTGAGAATGAGTCCTCATGGGTTCTAACTCTCAAATAGCATTTTATTCAGTGGCACACAGATGAGGGATGCAGACATTGGCCTTGCAGGATCTCAGAATTGTGGACTCAGGAAGCAGCAGACATGTGACTTTAAGGTCCTGCAGACCTTTGACTTGTAAGGCATCTTTTGGAGACAAGTACCCAGGTCTACCATTTATTACCCCAGGCTTGCTCATCTGAAGGGCTGTTGTTGCCCTTCTTCTATATAGGTGTCTGTTCCAACCCAGTCCACAGGGACCCCTGATATGGGACCACCATGGTTCTGACTGAAGTGTGTGCTCAATAGGGTGCCGCAGATACCCCTAGAATGTCACAAAGGTAAGAGTTGTGTGGGCTATTATGTGGGTATCCTGGAGACTCAAATGGCAGGGGCCTGGGCACACTGGGGTAGAGCTGAGGTTACTAGGCTTTTTCCCCAGGCAGTGGTTTGGAATCTGCCTTTTCTTAGCTGTGTGGTCTTGAGCACGTCCTGGCACTTCTTTCCAAGAGTATAGGGGACAGAGTGTGAAGTTATTCACTTAGAGAGCAAAGGTGATCTGGGTGGTTAAGGCACCTTGTAGCTGGGGCACAATTGGGCTGTGGTGAACACCCACGTGAGTCTTCCTACAGTAAGCATGTTTTCTCCACACTGAGTCATCAATGTGAGTGTAAAGCTGGGCATCTGAGCATGTTGAGGACTTGAGGCACTGTCCAGTCACTTCCCAGGAACAATGGTTCCCATTTGAACCACCCGGCAGTTTAAATCAGAGGCCTCTTGTTTCTGCCCATGGACACCAGAATGCTACCATGTTACTGTTTTTTTAAGCTCACTCCTAATTTGTTAGTAATGTCATTATTGGAATGACATTTTTTCCTT
Organism: Sigmodon hispidus; assembly: GCA_004025045.1. Taxonomy (NCBI): domain Eukaryota; kingdom Metazoa; phylum Chordata; class Mammalia; order Rodentia; family Cricetidae; genus Sigmodon; species Sigmodon hispidus. The sequence continues at coordinate 5,678 of PVIH01004663.1, read as the reverse complement.
AAGCATATTAGTGAAGTTTTTTTGTTTTTGCCTTTTTCCTGATGACTGCTTTTTGTGGTGTGTTTATAGCCTTTCAGGGTTAAGTTTCATGAAATGATGGATGCAGGGCCCTTGGGATCAAATGTGGAAGTCCAGCAGTTGAAATGATACAAAGAAGCAAGAAGCCAGTACCGGCTAGAGACCTAACCAGTTAGTAGCTCTCTTGCTTAGCATACATGGAGCCATGGACTCCATCCTCAGCAGGCATAACCTGGAGTTGATGGCACAAGCTTGTAATCCCAGCACTTGGGAGGTAGAGGCAGGAGGATCATAAATTCAAGGTCACCTTGGCTACATAGTGAGTTCCAGGCTACCCTGTGCTACATGAGACTTTATCTTTAACGATAACAATGACAATATCCAGCACACAGAGTTAATGTTGTATATAGTGTATTGTTTCTCATACTTGAGTGCTTTTCATTATGCTAAGTGTTTTAAAGTCAATGTAGAAATACACGGTTGCCTCACACTTAGATGCACTCAGACACACATACGCACACACAAATGGCAATGAAGAATGCCATAGTTATTTCTCCATGGAGCTTGGTGGCGGCACCTATAAATTATTGAGTGATTTGATAACTAATTCATGACTTTCTTGCTACAGATGGTGTCATCAGAAACTCATTGAGTAAAAATCTGGTGAACCAAGAGCCTTCTTGAAGCTGGAATATCCCAACTGTTTCCACTAATGTATAAATGAGGGTGTGTGTGTGTGTGTGTGTGTGTGTGTGGTGTGTATGGCTTGTATATGTGTGTCTATATGCTCTGTGCATGTGTCTGTGTCAAAATGTTATGTGCATATAAGAATGCTTGTGTATGCATGTATATATGCCTTTGTGTGTTTGAATTTGTGTCCAAGCACACTCCTGGCTGTTAGCCGAGTGAGAAAGCAATGTTCACAAGCTATTCCAGGCTAGCCTTGAACTCAGATACTTAAGTAATTGAAGATTTTCATTGATAAAATTAATGTGTACGAGTGTTTTTCATGCATGCATGTATGTACACCATGTGTATGCAGTGCTCATAGAGGCCAAAAGATCCCTGTGAGCTGCCACGTGGGTGCTAGGAATAGAATTCAAAAGTGCTCCTAATTACTGAGCCATCCCTCTTAGCCCCTTGTATCTTTTAGTTTATTTATTCGTTTGTGGATGCTCTTGGGCTGTTTCCATCTTTTGGCTATAGTAAATAAGGTGATGGTGTCCAAGTATATGAGTCCTAGATTTTCATCCCATTAAATAAACTTGCTCCTTACAGAGTGTGCAATTCTATATTTACTCTTGATTTTCTATGCTCTAAATATCTTATTACACTGTGGTAGTTTGGATGAGAGATGTCCCCCTTTGCTTTCAAAGAGACCCACCCCAAAGCAGCAAGCTTCCTCTCAGATCCATTCTCAGCTCCTGTTGTCTAGATTTGTCTTCTCTGAGGATTCTTCTTATCCCACAGACACGCTCCCAGTGCTTGCAGCTGACACCAGGAAGCAAAGGAGGTCAGACATGATCTCAGCTCTCAAAGACCTTCAGCGGCCTGCGTGACCAGACCAGACAAAGGCGGGAGCCACCAGGACCCCGTGTCCCAGTGTGTGCCGTGACTGCAGACCAGACAGGGCTCTGAACCATCTTAGATGCCACTGCTACAGCCGAAGCACCGAGGAGGAAATGTCATGCAAGAGACCGGGATCAATTCTTTCCTTCTCTCCCCTCCTCCCAGCTCTCCCTCTCTTTTGCATTTGCGCATGTTCCTGGGAATGCACGTTATGCACACTTGTGGTCAGAGGAAAACTTCGGGTGTCGGTTCTTGGGTGCCTTTCACCTTTTGGTTTTTGGGATGGGCTCTGTCACTGACCAGCAGCTTTATCATATGGACCACACTCGTTGGACCCCTAGCTTCCAGGAATCTGTCTCCTGTCTCTTCGTTGCTGGGTTTATAGGCACAGACCACCACATTCAGCTTTTTATGTGGGTTCTGGGGAGCAGAAATCAGTGAGCCCCAACTGGGGAATTGCCCATATCAGACTAGCCTGTGGGTATGTCTACAGAGGGAGTATCTTGATTGCCAAATGATGCAGGAGCCCACAGCAGGTAGTAAGATCCCTAGGCAGGTGGGCACAGGATGTATGAGAAAGCCAGCTGACCAGGGGCCATCAAGCATGCCCCTCCATGATTTCTACTTTAATTGTTTGCCTAGATTCTTGCCATGGCTTCCCCCATGAGGAACTGTGGGGGTCTGTAAGCTGAAACAAGCTCATTTCTCTACTTAGTTTCTTTGTCCGAGGAAACAAAACAGCCCTGATCCCTCTTACAGGTGAGGATGTGGAGGAGTAGTGACCCAGGGAGAGATGGCAGAACTCCTATTCCTGGTCAGCTTGATTCCAGATCCTAAGGTCTGAGCTTCAGGAATTCATTTCTTTCCTTGATGAGATGAGGGTTGGGATGGGAGACACCATGGGGCTCAGATACTGACAGTGACAAATGAAAGTAATCTGAAGAAGGTGACGACTAGCTCAGATTTGGTATTTTCCAAACCTAATTCGTTACAACAGCCCCTTCTGTATCCACAGTGGGAGAGAAAAAGGCCCTGTTGGCTGTGTGGCCAGTGGGGTAAAGAGCGGGCAGCGCCCCCTTAAGGCTGGCTTGGGAATGGCAGCAGAGAGTCCCACTAGCATCTCTCTGCCTAGATCAGCACTCCTGGTGAAGAAACTGCTCTCTCTTGCTAACCTTCCAGGGTCTGAGATTTCTTTAAAGAAGGTGACATTTTCTTCTAAATTTCTCTCTCTTAGAAAGCCTAATAAACATCACCTAATGAGCACACAGGGCCTCTAGGGCACAGTAATATATACTATGACTAGTTCCAACTTGTTCTGGTGTCCTCTGGAGCAACCTTAATGAAGTGGAAGGTACCAGTAACTCTACAGGAATTTACCAACTGTCTCTCAAAGTAACTCTGATTAATAACAGAGGCACAAAAATGTCTCCATAACCAGGCCACATGATATAATACAAATGGCCGTCTGTTGCTATTTTTAAGTAATGTTTATTAGAATCCCTTGGCGCGTAATAAATTTAATTTACAGCTGCTTGCAGTCTGACTTACACATGGCCCCCTGTGGCTCGGCTCATTAACACACTTGGGGAGAAATGAGTTCTCTCATGAATTCTCCCATTCCATTTCTCCTTCCTTATGAGGCCAGATTGTCAGACTATAAGAAAAAACACACCCTTCTCTCCAGTACAAATTGTCTTAAATGCCTAGAGTTTGTTAATTATCACATGGGCACACCATACAAATTTGTGTTAGATAGTGTGAGGCAGAGAGTTGGAGGAAGACTCAGAGAGGTGAGTCAGCTGTGCTCCTGTGAGTGGTCTTCCTCAGAAAGGCTGAGACAGGGGAGGCCCGAAGACAGATTGAGCTTCCAGAACATTCCAGTTGGAGATTTGGTGGCTTCTTAAGGCATTTATCACTAGATGCTTGGAAAATAGAAGTATTCTAGGTAAGGAGACCAAAGTCCGGGGTTTTAATTGTGTTTCTGAGTTTGAGATGAAAGATGAGAGCCAAATAGAATGCCTTCCACATCTTGGCCTGAGATCTCAATTCAAAGATCAGTCACCTCTGTTGAACAGCTTTTTCTGTGAGGGTCCAGAGAGCATGCATTTAGAGCTTTGCACACGCTGTGCAGATCAAGAGGTAGAAATGAGAGATGCTATGAATATTGCATGATCCTCCTATAAACTTTGTGGGGCAGAGTGACTGAGTGACTGTTCTAATTCTTCACAAGGAAGAACAAATTTCCACTCTTCCTTGTTAAAGAAACTCAAGTTCAGAGTTGGGTGTCCTGAGTGTGCTAATGAGAAGATAAATCCTTTTGTTGTTTGTTTGTTTTTCAAAACAGGATTTTTCTATGTAGCTCTGGCTATCCTGAAACTCATCCTGCAGACCAGGCTAGCTTCAAATTCACATGGATCTGCCTGCCTCTGCCTCCAGAGTACTGGGACTAAATGTGTGTGCCACAATGCCTAGCCAAGAATATAAATCTTTGGCTGAAATACCATTTTTCTCTTCTCTTGGGCTCAAAGATAGCTTTCTCTTAATCAGAATGAGAAAATAATGCCATCTATCCTAACCATTCATCACTGCTGGGCTGTACAAGAACAGGTAAGTAGTGGATATACTTGGACATAATTCAATAACAAGCATGAACTATCTCTTGCAATATGAGGTGAGCAGCTACCCTATCAGCCTCAAAAATGCCGCACACCAATGGTTAGCTGGAGGAATGGGGGTCCAGAGCATCTATTTATGTGAAGGGCATGCATATGCCTTGCCCTAGTCCATTGTGTGTGAGAGAGAGGGAGAGAGGAGAGAAAGATAGATAGATAGATAGATAGATAGATAGATAGATAGATAGATAGATAGATAGAGGATAACTTAAGCAAACAGTTTTCACCTTCTACCATGTGGGTACCAAGCTGAAAGTGCCTCTTCCTACCCAATCATTTCACCAGCCTGCTCCATCTCATGTTCTCTTTGGAGAGCCTTCTAAGGCCACAACCATGCTGTAGAGCTCCAGTGGTTGACAAGAAGAAATGCTCACTATGACCGTGAGTCCTCAAGATTGATTTTAGCCAAGCTTTGCTGGTCTAGGCAGGCTTGCTCATGACCAACAGTGGCTTTGAGGATGCTGTCTGGGCTTGTTCACAGCTCAAGGTTTAGCTGGAAACTGGCTATTCTAAGGTGGCCTGGGTTCCATGGCCCTTTTTCTTCTGGCAGACTAGCCTGGACAGATTCTTTATCCAGCCAGTGGCAGAGAAGCACAAGCAAACACGGCCAGTCACACAATACCCAATACTATCTGGTTTGTTCAAAGCAGGACTAAAGACTGTAAATTGGAGTGGTGGTGGTGGGGGGGTGGTCCTGGGTCACACAGTACAGCAGGTGGGTATGTCAAAGAGGCTGCGTTAGTCTGTTCTGTGTTGCTATGAGACACTAGGAGTTTGAAAATATAACTCACAGAATTGGTGGCTGGAAAGTCCAGAGAACACAGTGCCTGCATCTGGCAAGGACTACTTTGCAAGAGAACCATGGGGGAAAGCAAGCCAAGCACATGGGCTCCTCTGACTTTGTCACAGCCTGCTCTAACTAGGATCACTCATTTCTTCAGAATCCAACTCAACTCAGACTATGGAAATTGGTTCTTGAAGGAGGAGTCAACATGAACCAGTCATCTTCTGCTGGGCCCCATCTCTCTTTTTTTTTTTTTTCTTCTTCTTTATTTTGTATTTATCAAAAAAAAAAAACAGTAAAAAGAATTTAAAAAAAAATGCCGAAGAGTTAACAATAACTATACAGAGGATAATAATCATAAGCATGGCTTATCAAGGGTGGAAATGCAAATAAGATTACTACACATATATTTTCTTTGTGTTCAGCTTTCCCTCTAAATTTTTTTTTCCATCCCTGTATATCCTTATTGAAGGTCTCTTCCCCCTCCCACCACATCTGATCATTTTTCTTCTCTGCAACTCCCCATCCCCTCCCTTGGCAGGGAGCCGACAGTCCTATGGTCACACTGGCCCAACAATGCTTGGATCAGTCTTCACTCCCGGCCAAATCCAGTTTTGTCCCCCCTCCCTCAAGAG